>JAOWBU010000760.1:0-25000 GCA_026212405.1 Petrea volubilis
ATTGGGGATGCCATCGAAAAGTTGAGATCGTGACAATTCAATTGCTGCAGGTTTTGTTGGTCTTTACAAGTATGTATTTTTCAATTTATTTTTTTATTTTTTCAAAGTTAAAAATTAGAGGTAGGACCGAAAGTCAATAAAAAAATGATCAAAAATCGGCTGCTCGGGGGGGTATTGGTAATTTTTAAATTCCTTAGGGTATTCTTGGTAATATTAAAAAATTTTGGGGACCAATTGTAGTTTTCAATCTTCCAAGGGGTAGTAGGTGTAACTATCCCAAGTTAAAAATTAGGGGTAAAACTAGAAGTTCATGAAAAAATGATTGAAAACCGGCTGACCAGGGGGGTATTTGTAATTTTGAAATTCCTCAGGGTATGTGTTTGTAATATTGACAAGTTTTGGTGGACTAACTATAGTTTCGTATCTTTAGAGGGGTAGTAAATGTAATTAACCCTATTTTTATTCTTATAATGCTTTAATTCTTACCTAGGCAATATATAATTTGTCTCGTATTCCATAATTACTTAGCTTCATCTAGTTTTTCCTTAAATTTGGTATAGTAATGTTTTTTTTTTATTTTAGATGGCACAATAACTAAGCCAATCATGCCTTCAAAATTAGTATTAATTTCTTATGTTATTCTTATAATTTCTTTTTCTTTAATTGCTTTCCTAATTTTTCATTGAAAACATAACATTTTCATTTAATATTCTAAAACTTTTGCTTTTCGTAACAACTCATGTCACATCCTAATTTCTTATATATTAATTGTGTGGTATTCTAATTTTTATACATGAAATAGTCTAATTTTTATACATGAAATAGGTATAATAATTATGTTTTATTTTAGAAATAACTATATGCATGATTAATTGTTTAGTATTTTATGTGATCATTATTTTTATGTGACATCCTAAATTTTATATGTTAATTGTATGACATTTTAAGTTTTTATAAGGAATAGACATGATATCGATTATATATATACATATACAAATAAAATCGATTACAATATACACAAATATGTATAAATTTGATTTTTGAACCCTAATATATATAATTTCGAAATTAGTAATAAATAAAGATAATTGTAGGCTATTTTATTTGTTACATGTGTTAGGAGACTTGTCCATATCATATGTTAGAAGAGATTTATGGCACACGTTATTATACACATGTTATCTTTATAAGTTATAGGAAATATGATCAAAACACTTCAACGGCCACTTGTTCTCATGATATTTAAGATAAGGTGGTTTTCAAGAAATGGAAGACATATGTAAAGACACTTGTTTTATCTTTATAAACCCTAGGACACTTGTATAAGCCCTTATCTCAATCCAAGGGCTATAATCTTGCCCTTAATTCTTAAGAAAAGATCAATGGTCATAATTTAGCCAAAAATGCATATTTAGATATTGAAAAGATAAGATTTGGGACACCAAAACCCTTATCCAATTTTGATTCACACACTTGGAATTACCTTGAGATTTATTAATAAAATAATAAATATGTCTTGAATTCATACCTATAAATAGGGGGTCACCCCCATACTTGAAAATCAAAGTACACATTCACACATAGAAATAGAAGAAAAACCCTAGAGTCCTTACACACAACTAGAAGGTGGTTATGAAGTTGATATCACTACTAGAAAACAACGAAATAGCCATGAATTTTTAGCCACGGACAAAATTGGCCGCCAACAACTACGGATCTTGCCACAGATGTAGAAACATGACCAAAACATCTAGCCACGGATTTTTCTGTAGCTAAATATGGAAAATCCGTGGCTATATAATTTTTTTAAAAAAATATTAATGTTTTTAGCCATAGATAAAACCGTGGCTAGAAAATAATTTAAATGTTTTTCTGAAAAATGAATATATTAGCCGCGGTTTTATCCGTAGCTAAGTTTGAAGGAATTGTTTTTTTTTTTTTACCTTGGCCACGAATAAAACTATGGCTAGAAAATAATATAATTATTTTTTTAAAAAAATGGATATTTTAGCCACGGTTTTATCTGTGGCTAAACATAAAAAAAAAATATTTTGTTTCATCTTGGCCACGGAAAAAATCGTGGCTAGAAAGTATTTAAATTTTCTTTTAAAAAAATGTATATGTTAGCCACGATTTTATCCGTAGCTAAAATTGAAAAAAAATATTTTTTTTTTCATCTTGGCCACGAATAAAAATGTTGCTATAAAATATTTAATTTTTTAAACCGTGGCCATAGATTTATCCATGGCTAGATTTAATTTTTTTAAAAAATATTTATTATTAGTAACGGATTTATCTATGGCTAGATTTAATTATTTTTAAAAAAAATTTATTATTGGCCACGGATAAATCCGTGGCTAGATTTAATTTTTTTTAAATATTTATTATTGGCCACGGATTTATCCATGACTAGGTTTATTTTTTTTTTTAAAAATATTTATTATTGGCCACGGATAAATCCGTGGCTAGATTTAATTTTTTTTATAAAATATTTATTTTTGGCCACGGATTTATCCATGGCTATATTTATTTTTTTTTAAAAAAATGTTTATTATTAGCTACGGATAAATCCGTGGCTAACTTAAAAAAATTTTAAAAAATAAAAAAGGTTGGCCACGGTTAAATTAGTGGTCAAAATTGAAAAAATCCGTGGCTAAAGTCCGTGACTACTTTTAGCCACGCCAAAATTGGCCACGGAAAAGTTTCGTAGCCAGATCTGTAGCCAACGTTTTTTGGTCACGGATTTTTGTCAAAATCTGTGGCCAAATCCATGGCTAAATCTCTATTTTCTAGTAGTGTATAGTCAATCCAATCCAACATCTTGGTGAGGCATAGCTAAGTAAGGTAGGAGCTTTACTTATCTTCATAAGTTATAGTTTTTACTTTAATTAAAGTGTATTATGCTTCTAATGTTACATTGAGAATTTATTGTGTAGTGTATTATGTGATATATTATGTGATTATGTGACTAAGTGCACTTGAGCCACACACGTGCACCTCATGTGGCTAGGTAGAGCCTCCTACTCAGCCGTCGTACTGACCCCTCTTGCATACAATTATATCAGAGTTGCGCAACATAAGCGTAGAAGAGTGACTCGGTTACAAGATTGAGCAAAAGATTATAGGAGCTCCATTGTAATAGTTTCCTTGTAATAAGATAAGACTTACTATGATTGTTATTGTACCAATGTCTGCTTTAATCTGTTTATGTTTATGTAAAAGCTTTTATCGAACCCGAACTGAGGGGCGTCACAGCTCACATAATCTCCCTCTTATCAACCCCCACCCCCAAACTGGATATCAAATTAAGCTTGATTTATCATAATTAAACACATTTTTTTTTGTTTTCAACGAGAGATGTTTCCGGAGGCATAACTATCTATGATCTTTGACCGTGATATTCCTATTCACAATTTAAAAAATTATTAATGCATGTGAACATTGATTTTTAATATATTTTTTTATTTTTCTTTTGGTTGCATAAAACATATTGTATGAGGCATTAACATACTATCCTTTTCTCTTTTTAGTTTTTGCTTTTTAACTTTAAAGTTTATTGTTTCTTTTTTTTGGTGTTCATATTATTTTATTGTACGAAATAGTAGTTTTGAAAATCAATAGATTTTGTATTCATTTGTTCAGAATGCAATTCCTGACATCAAATGCATTTGGTGTTTATAACATTTAGGTTATTGATTTTTTCAACTCTATTATGTAGTTATGTAATATGAGGTGCTTCTTTTATTGTATTTTTTGATGTATCAAAATGTTTGATGTGAATGATATATCTTATCAAAACACAAAGAGTGGTTGAATAGAAGTTTTTTTATTTTTTTTACTTATTTTTTGTTGATAAATCTTAAATAGGTTGAAATGATGATGAACTTACATGCATTAATAAGTAATAGTTAATTGTTATGCCTTTCTGATATCCCTTAATGCACATTTCATAAATATAGTCAACTTCTTCCATCAGTAATGATTTTATTTAATTTTTCAATCCCAATATGTCCCCTAAATTATAATATATTATTTAGCTTTGAACTGATATAATAATTATGAGTAAAAATAAATAATTCAAATTAATTACATAATATCCTAACCCAATTTTATTGTCAAAAAAGTACAGTAATTATGTAAATTATGATGCAAAATTTTAAAAGATTAGATCATACTTACAAGTACAAATATATTAGAGATAAAGTTCTAAAATTATATTATTTCTAACTAAATATTTATGATTTTATCCAATAATAGCCAACTCGTCAAAATTTGACGAAAAAAAAATCAAATGTATATTTTTCTAGGTCATATCAAACCAAATTAAAAAAAAATGATATTAGTATATTAATTTTTTAAAATAAAATAAAAACATAATATTTATTTTTGGTATATTGCTTATGTGTAATTTAATTAGGTGGATAAGTTAGATTTATTCAATTTTTTTCCATATTTGACATTTTTCATATTTAGTCTCTTTTAAGTTTCATAAGTTACAAGTATTTAATTATTGCTTCCCACATTTCAATTGTCTCTCTCTGCTCTCTCTTCATAATATTTTTACTTTTAGAGATCCTATGCATTGATATTCTTCATTTTATATATTTGTGACAATATATTTAAAATACACATGTATTCAAAAATGTATTTCTAACACTTTTTTCTCTCTAAATTATTTTTGCTTAAATTATATATTATATCCATACTTCACTACTTTGTATAAATAGATTTGATCACCTTTTTTTATGATTGAATATATAATAGGAATTATTACACTCAACTACCCCTAGGAATAACCAAATTACCAATAAAAAATTGCCTAAATAACCTTGAGGTATGCAAACATTATATATATGGAAACCTCCATCTATTGCCGTTAGGGTTTTTCACCGAAATCGTTAAATTTTAACATATTTGACCTATTTTACACTTTTGTCAAATTTGACCAAATTTTATAAATTGTTTAGGGTTGATTTCGTAATGTTTTGAAATACATAAGGTTTTTTTTTTTTTTTGTAATATTTCATACTAACTTAACAAACAAAATCACTAATAACCAAGCAAATGAAAAAAAAAAGATACAAATCTTAAAATCTGAATTGAAAATTTTACTTTTTTTTTCCAAAAAAAACTGAACATATATTAATTAATCTTTGTAATACACCACATATATGATTCCTTACGGATCATTCTCAATGAAAAAACTAAACTACTAAAAAACTTCATGCATTACAAAAGATTTGAGAGAATTTTGTCTTTATCAATTCCACTTTAGCATTATAATTTAGTAGGCACACATTAGGGTTATTTAGGTAGTTTTTGAAATTTGAGGGTTAAACTTATAATTTGATTATACCTTAAGGTAGTTTAGTGTAATGTACGATTTTTTCAATAATAAAAGATTTGAGGGAATTTTTGTCTTTTTCGCATCTCTGTTAGCATTACAATTTAGTATGCATACTTTATGAGTTATCTACGTAATTTTCAAAAATCGAGTATTTAATTTGTAATTTAGTCATACTTTAAGATAGTTTAGTGTAATTATCCCTATATAATAATTACTTTATAATCAAAATACACATATGTTCATATATTTTTCATTTTATTAAGTAAAATATCTTTTTTTACATATATCTAATTATTGGTTTTGTAATAATACCTTTTTTATCTATCAAAAAGCTAAAATATGTATTTTGTAGAGCGATTTTCAATTAATATAAATTTCAATATTCAAGATAGTTTTTATTATTTATATTTATATTTTCAATTATATTTCCTACAAAAATAGGTATGGACATATACTATATTCAAATTCTATGTATTTCAACTTAAGTAGTATAATAATATTTATTTATACATTTTGTTTTCAATGCAATACATGGTTTATATATTTTCACATAGAAAAACTTTCTCGCTCTAGATATATATACACATTTTAAAATATTTGTGAAATTTCCTATTTTGTAATATTTCACTTTATAGTATAGGATAATTTAATCAAAATTCACATAACTTAACATTTTTCACATTTTTCTAACTCTTTTTTAAACAAACGTAGATAGTATTGTTTACAGTGTCTCATTTATAATATTTATCCATCACTTTAGTTTTTAACTACTTTAATTATCTATCATTTATTTCTGCATGACTTTTTAAAGTTATATATATTTTTTCAAAAAAAATTAAATGATAAATTACAGTGTCTGATGTATAATATTTTTAAAATTTTTAAATTTTAACTTTTGTAAGTATATGGTATAATATGGATAATAACTTTTAATACACAATTATTTGAAATATAAAATTTTAAAAATTAAATGAAAAAATACATTTTTTACAATATTTATAGTATTTTTTTAGATTTGTTTTGTGTAAGTTGTTAGAATATTGTATTCCTAGCATGTTGGTTTTGGACCAAGATTGAGAAATTATTTAAGTGGATTACATGTTGAATTTGGCATTAATGCGTTCTACTCCGAAAGTAGGTGTGAATAGTATATTCACTCGAATGAATACAATTTCGGGTGAATGAGAAATTAATTGTCAAAGTTGGCCACTTAAAATAGTTGAAGCTAGGAATGGGAAGCATTTAAGAATGCTATCCCACATTGGAAAAAAGAAGGAAATTTGGCCACTTAATAAAGCCCAAAAACTAACAAAGGGTTGGGGTCCCTTGGGGATACCCAAATGTGTAAACGGGCAAGGACCTAGGTCCAAGTGGGTTCGGGCTAAAGCCCACACGCGCGCGCCGCTGCCGCCGTCCGGCCGGCCGGCTCGGCTTGGCGTGGCGGGCGGGCTGGGCTTGGGCTTGGGCTTATTAAGCCATATTCTTTTTGGGCCAAATCCGATTTAAATTTTGGGCAGAACCAAACCCGGATCCAAGTCGAACGGATCCGGATCAAGGTCTCGGAGCTGGTACGGATCGAGTTTGGAGCATGCGGCTCAGCTTTAGCATAACCGGTGCGAGCCTGGGTCGGTTCGGTTCGGGTCACGACCGAACCAGTGCCTGGTGTGGTCCAAGGGGTGCAAATGGCACTTATTCCCTGAATGGCCACAACCTTTCGGATATTATAAATACACCCCACCTCTGCCAGAATCAAATATTCACATCCACAAGCATCTTCTATTCTCTTGCATTCAAGTGCACATATTTTCTTAAGCTCTCTTTTCGTGTTCCAAGAGTTTTAAACATTTTTTATTCGCCCTTCTCGAGATTTGAAGTGCTCCTATCTCGTGAAAAGTCGTTGTATCTTGGGAGACAATTGCCGTTATACCGTGAGCACTAATACGGGGCAAATTTGTCTTAGAGACAGAGAATCTAATTCTCGCCTCGACTTCATCTTTGTTTGAAATCACCTCTCACAAAATAACATAAGTATATGATTATTCAAAATCGTTCAAAAGGATCCAATATTTATCCAAAATAAAAATACGACGTGTTATATTTTAATTTAAATTAACTAGCTGCACTATTTATTTTACTAATAGTGTCCTATGTATTACAATAATGTGAATTATCAGAAGTCCTGCACATTTGATAGATGAGTTAAGTGTTTATTTTAAATATAATATTTATTATGAAGAGATACATTTTCTCAAACATGAACACCGACAATCAATTTTTGAGCTAGGCAACTATTTCCAATGAAGTGAAATTGGATAATAAAAGTACGAGTAACTAGATTGTGGGATGTCATTATTATATCAAGTGGCGATACATTGTCACTGGATATGATTCTATTTGATGAACAAGTAAGATTATATGGTTAAATCTCAATCAATTTATTTTCATGATTTGTATTCTTTTATGTTTACTTTAATGTCAATAAACACACATTTTAAATTAAATCTCTATCAAAATTTTGTGACGTATATATTTTTATCATTTTTATATCTCTTATATTAAAATGAAGTCGATATTCATTTATGTATCAGATTATTCTTACAATGGAAAAAATTTCGTTCATGATGTAATTATAAACCTTTTTTTTATAGTTGTTTTATGAAATTTTTGACTATTGTATCTTAAATAGATAATTGTTGTTGTTGTTATTATTTCTATCATTAAAGTTTAAGTATGATATTGTTAATAACCTCCAGAGATGGGGTATCCTTATTCCTAAAAGTTAATACATAGCAATATCTTCTCCATGAAACTATTTTAATTTTGTTTAGTCATTTATAAATTGTTTATAAAATATAATATTTGTGAAAAGCATTTCTCCTACATTACTACAGATTAATGCAGTTAAAGTTAATAATAAGTTTTATATGCTAAATTTTTTTCCACAAAATCTATCCTCTATATGTAATTTAAAACTACAAGAGTATGTATTGTGATAACTTACTTTTGGAACACTTTGTTAAAAATGAAGTTATGAACTATTTGCTATTTATTTTCATGGTTTGTATTATTTTATATTTACTTTAATGTCCATAAATACACGTTTTCAATTAAATCTTTTTCATAGTTTTGTTACATATATATTTTTGTCATTTTATATTTCTTATAATAGATGAAGTCGATATCCATTTATATGACTCTTGATTCTTTAATGGAAAAAAATTCGTCCGTGCTAGGCATGAGTTAATTAAATTGTGTTTTTAATGAATTAAATTCTTATGTTTTTAATATTTCAATAATTAAATTGTATTTAATAATTTTTTGCTAATCATTTTGTGTTTGTAATATTTGTAAAAGAATTTTATTATCTATGCTATATCTTAAATTAAATGTACTATTTTTTTAATTTATAAATATCATCCCATGCAATGTATCGGTTAAAAAACTAGTTAGTTATTGGGCACGCTCATAACTTAAAATATTTTTAATGTTTATTAGAAATAAAAATAAGTGAAAGGTAAAATAATTTAAATAAGATAAAAATTATTTCAAATTTAACTATTTCAAGTGAAATACTGTGCAACTCACTACTTGAACCCAAACTGAATTACTTGAACCGCAGTGAGTTGACCCGATGAATAGAAACTCATTCCACTGTCTGTCTCTCTCTTTCCCTCTCCCTCTCTGTCTTTCTCTCTCTCTAGAATCTTCTTCGATCACCACAAAGATAATTTACTCAGATTGTCTTTCAAACTTGATAACGAATTTGGGAATTGACTCCTGCGACATTTCATTGTTCTGCAAAAGGATCGAACAATTTGCAGTAAGCATGCTGAATAATTATGCTCTTCATTTGCATTTCTTTAAACTTTCTATTTTGATTCATATTTATGATTACTATCCGAGTAATTGCCCCCGCAGAGTTAACTCGTAGGTGGTTTAACCATGCCTTTTTCTGCTTCAATCTGTACTTTTATGGAGACCCAATTGGACTTGAATCATTTTTATTGCAGTTTCCATTCTAGTTCTTGGGAGATTCGTTGAAGGGATTTGTTACTAGCCGATATATCAGAAAACATTCAAGATTTGAATAATGGTGGAAATGGAGGACCAGCAGAGCCCACCTTCAGGTGATTGTCTTATTTTAGCTGTCTTTATCCTAGATATTTCAAGGAAACTCCGCGATTTCGAAAAATTATGGACTTGTATGATTTGTTGGGTGATTCATTTGGGTTATGTGATTTGTGTTTATGATGAATGATATATTAGATGAATAATGGGATAATAACTTGATATATTTATGCCCCTAGAGTGACTGTTTATAAGTACTGTTATGGTCTGAAGTCTGATAATACATAGTTTCCGTATAGCTATCAGCTAGTTGCCATTTTCTAGTATCCTTCAGGGCAATCTGTTGGTGCTAAGTGGTGGATTGTTGTATATGATCAAGTTTATTGAAGTGTTATTGTTGGCTATTAATAAAACATACTTCTTGTTGAGTAGCTTATATGATTCTTTTTCCTTGAAGGGTCTCAACATTTGTTTGCTGCTACAGTTTAAATCGTTGAGACTTCACTGAATTAATGCTGAAATTGGTTAGTTACATCTGAGTTTGAGGTTAGGTTGCTGTTGTAGCCTTATCGTATGTAGTGGTTCTATATTGGAAGGAATGCCTCATAAAGTTTCTTCTTGGGTTTTTCTTTTATTGCTTGGCTGTTAGGGAATGTCCCCAATTATGCCTATGCATATAATTTCTCTAGCTATTGAGCATTCTTTTCATTTCTGTATGAGAGGTGGATGCTTTATTATTGATTATACTTTTTCAACTTAAAATAATTAACAAATGCTGCTGCATGAACATACTTGAGTCTTGAAATGTTCCAAATGGACTTGTGTAGTTCAAATTTTCAACTCTCCCTGAAGACTTTTGTTGTTGACGAAGTTCTCGACTTCCCTATTCAGATATGTTTTGTTCTCTGTAATATTTTTTTTCCTTCCTTTATCCCAAATCAATCATGTGGAACCTATATATGATGAATATGATCGCATTTTCCAGACAACAGATGTGAAACATCTTCTTAAAAAGTCCAAATTTGATGTGATTCTGATACGAGAAACCTAATGAAGAGATAAAAACATGTATGCTTTACAGGTCAAGATGGTGGTGCTGATATTGTCATGGAAGGTGCTTCAGTTGTGCATGGAGAACCTCCTCAAGACAAAAGTGGGACCCCTAAAGTAGATTCTGAGGTCGAAGTTCTCCATGAGAAAGTGACAAAGCAAATTATAAAGGAAGGCCATGGTCAGAAACCATCAAAATATTCAACTTGCTTCTGTAAGTCCATCAAGCAAACTTTTATTAACCTTTTTATGCAATTTTAACACAACACCAATGCTCAAAATCAAGGTACTGGGATATATGATAGTTCTGGAAACAACCTGGTTTAATTTTTCGGAATTCATAGTTAACCAAGGCCTTATTAAATAACTTATTTGTCTGTTACCTGTTTGCAAGTTGCAGTTTAAAAAGATATTGACCTCTACATGGTTTCTTTAAGCGATGAGGTCAATTCAATGAGTTAAAAGTTGTGAAACTCAATATTGGTTAGATCTGATCAACTTCTGAGTTATATATGCAAACTTTCAATAACATTAGTAACATAGTAAATTTACTGTACTTCTAGGACAAGAGAAAGTTTGTGCCCATGAGTCTGGTTAATTGGCCTCTCGTCTAAGGCATGATAGGACTCCACTTCAGTGAAAGTTGGGTTAGAATATCTACGATTGTGCTGTTCTGTTAAAGGATTATTGGTGCAGTGGTATGATTTTCTGTTGAAATGTGAAACTGACCAACTTCTACTTTCTTTTCCTTTTCTATTATGCTTTTCCCTGCAGTGCATTACAGGGCATGGGCTGAGAGCACCCAGCACAAGTTTGAAGATACATGGCATGAACAACAACCCCTTGAGCTGATCCTAGGAAAAGGTTCGCAAAAGGACTTTGCAGAAAATTTTTGGCTTAGAATATATGTAACTTCTCTGAAGCTGCTAGCTACTTTTTCTGTCAACTTCTTTAAAGCTTTCCATTTCTATTGCCAATTCACCATATGAAACTTGAAGTTTCTTTGTTTCATTCAAGCAAAGTATAGATATATGTAATCTATCTTGGAGATTTTGTTGAACTTTCTAGTTTTATTGACAGCAGGCTACCCTTGATATCATTTCTTCTAAAGGGTTCTATTCTTTTATTCTGCTCTTTTATTTCCATGAACATGAGATATTAAGTTTCAGTACCCTTTTATACAGAGAAAAAAGAAATGACTGGTTTGGCTATTGGCATATCTGGCATGAGATCTGGTGAACGTGCATTGCTGCATGTTGGTTGGCAACTAGGCTACGGAGAAGAAGGAAACTTTTCCTTTCCGAACGTTCCTCCAATGGCGGATATTGTGTATGAGGTTGAATTGATTGGTTTTGATGAAACCAAAGAAGTAAGTGTCTTAGACCTAGGTTCATAAAGAATTTCTTATATGCTTGAACTTTTTATGGGTCATATGTTGCAAAAGAACTTTAGGATTTAAGTGGTTGAAACTTTGTAAAGGGGAAAGCTCGTGGTGACATGACAGTGGAAGAGAGAATCGGTGCGGCAGATAGAAGAAAGATGGATGGGAATGAATTATTCAAGGAGGAAAAATTGGAGGAGGCAATGCAACAGTATGAAATGGTAGAAAACAATTCCACTTAAGCAGTTTGTTTCACTATCTTTTGTTTCTGGTCCTTTAATTAGTATTGGATTTTGTGCTCTAGGCCATAGCATATATGGGAGAGGACTTCATGTTCCAGTTGTTTGGGAAGTATCGTGATATGGCTTTGGCAGTGAAAAATCCTTGTCACCTCAACATGGCAGCATGCCTGATAAAGCTCAAGCGCTATGATGAAGCCATTGGTCATTGTGGTATTGTATGTACGGAGCTCGGTTGTTAAATTTTTTTTTTTTTTTTCTGTTGTAATCAAATACTCTTGCACTTTTTTTCAAGCTTTAAAAGGAAAAGTTCTTCAGGTAAGAAATGTGTCAACTTTAGTATAAAAATGAGAATGAGGATAAATTATGTCTACTTTAATCCATTTGGCTGCCTCTTTTTCTTCCCCTCCTAAAATATAGCCATGTCAAGGGAAAACAGGCCTCGTGCCACTTCCATGAACCCCATGTAATTAGCTTTTCAATTGCATAGAGATGTGCTAGAAGTCTTAAAATACGCCACTGAATGTTATATGCTTTGTAGGTGCTGGTTGAGGATGAAAACAATGTTAAAGCACTGTTTCGACGTGGCAAAGCTAGAGCAGAGCTTGGGCAGACAGATGCTGCTCGCGAAGATTTCCTCAAGGCACGTAAATATGCCCCACAAGACAAAGCAATAGCAAGAGAGTTGCGACTGCTCGCAGAACATGAGAAAGCTGTTTATCAGAAACAGAAGGAGCTCTACAAAGGATTGTTTGGATCCAGGCCAGATCCCAAACCAAAGCCCAAAAATTGGCTTATTTTAGCTTGGCAATGGTTGCTGTCGTTATTTTATCGCCTTTTCAAGCGACAGAGGGAGAAAGCTGAGTGATGCTTGCAGAGATTTGAGGGATTTACATGTGAAGCGAGCTTTCTCACAAAGTGAGATACCACTTAATATAAGCACTTCTGATACCGTATGTTTATGGTACTTACTAGATTATCTTAATCCTTGTACTTTTGTATGTCAATGAAGAGAACTGATGATTGTGAAGATCATGAAGGTGAAAATTCAGCTCAAGTTGCTTGGTTATGAGTTTTATTGGTGGTGTCTTATTATTCGTTAAAAAGTTTTATTGGTGGTGTCTTATTATTTAAGGCCTCCAAGAATCTAGTTTCTAATAATCGTTTTATTATTCCAATTTGTGAACTCCACAACCCAAATAAACTAAACAACAGCCCCACCCCCCCACCCACCCCCCGCAAAAAAAAGAAAAATAAAAATAAAAGAACAACTTTGGCAGAGTTGTGAGCAAGAAATATGCTTCCATTCATCACAAAACTATTGTAGAGTTTATAATCCAAATAAAATGACATCGGACTGAACCCAATTTAGATACATACGTAGATGAGAACCCAAGATTCATCATCAAAATCTTGTCATTCCAAGATTAAGACAAAAAAAAAAAAAAAGGCCAAGAAATAGAAGCGAGAAAAAAAAAAGTGTCCTGGATTGATCACCATGGCTGTCTAGCCATGGACATCCACGCACAGTAAGCACAAACAATATTCTGTGACATATAAACATATACAGCAAATGATAGGCTCATCAGTGTGATGTCTTTCCAGTCACCCTTCTGTTTCGGACTCAAATTATCTTGAACTCCCTTTCCAAGTTTCTCCACACCAGCAAAAAACTGCTGCAATATCAGTCCCTTTTCCTCCTTGATTTCCTTCTTCTTCTGCTTGTCGAAGGGATCGTTCGGACTGCGATTTTGGCAAGAGACTTTGGCTACAGTTCTTGAGCCATTTCTGGTACTGTAAACTAGAATTGGGATGTGTTTGCAGTGGTATAAAGGGCCAATAGACAGGGCAGCCATGGGAAAAGAGAGAGCTTTATAACATGAGTATATAATCTTTAAATTTTGTACTTTAGATTGAGGGATATGATGGAACAGTCAAATGGGGGATGGGTTATAGCATTGATTGAGGAAGAAATAGGGAAGAGAGTTTGCTTTTGATTGCTTTTGGGGGAAGAGATGTATGCTGAGGACACTATGAGAAAATATCTGATCAGGAGGAAATTTATGTATTTTAAAGTATGGATAAGAAAAAGATGTGTATGGGCCTCCCTTGTGGGGAGAGAGAGAGAGAGAGAGAGAGAGAGAAAAGGAATCAAGTTATTATAAGCCAATTATTGCACCAAAAACAATCAAATTGGCAAAAATATGGTCAATACATCAAATTAGGCATGCAAAATGAATCGAGCCAGCTTACAACTTTAGTAAACTGGGTCGATTGAAGCTCGATTCAAACTCAAATTCAAGTATTGTTCAAAAGTTTATGAGTTAACTCTTGAGCCTTTTGATTTTTATATTTTGTTTTTATTTAGTTATTAATAGTAACTAAAATGAATATTATATATATATATATATATATATATATTCTTTATTGAAATTGAAGTAAAATTAACGCAAGCTGTTAGAGTGAGTGGACTTGACTAATCTAATGAAAAGTAAAAGCTCTGATCCCCGCTCCTTCAACGTAATTAATTGTCCGTATTGGATCTCAGGTTATCTACAGTAATTTTATAAAATATTAGTCATATTTATTTAAAATAATATTTGTCACATAAAATCATTTTGAAAAATAATTAAATTCAATTATTATTTCTTTTTTTTTTTTTTTGGGTAAATGAGCTGAGTTCAAGCTCAAATCAAAATTTGAAACTCGTGGACGTTGACTTTGAGCTCCACCACAGAAAATTTTTAAAGCTCGACTTGAGTTCTACTCATTTACATTAGGGATCAGATTGTCTGGAAAAAAAAAAAAAATGGGGGTTAGTTACAATAAGAATTTTACTTGCAGTTAACCGAATTATAAGTTTCGACATTTATTCATCCAATTCATCATTCGCAATATGTAATCAGATCACTAGTAACAAAATTACCAGAGCACGTTCAGTTTTGCAAATTACACTTGAAAAGACTAGCTCAGGCCTCAGTGACACTATTTTGCTGCCCCAAAAGAGATCATGGATGCTTGAATTTCCTCTAACGTGCGGCCCTTCGTTTCAGGAACCAGCCTCAAGATGAAGATCACGGTCAAACCACATATAGTCGCAAACATGAAAAACGTGCCTGAAATAAATAGATTGAACAATGAACACCCTCTGAGTTTGGAAATGTTTCTTGAATAATCGAAAATTGTAATTATGAATAAAAGTGGGCAGTAAAAATCACCTGCGGAGCTCCACTGAGCTAGAAAATTGAACGAATATGTAATAATCCAAGAACCAAACCAGTTGACCACTGTCACCAAGCTTCCGGCTAAACCTTTCACATTTATCGGAAAAATCTGAAAAGATAACACGAAGACATGAGGTGCATCTAATATGGTGGTCTTCCGACTTCCGATGAGAAGTTCAAGAGATTATAGGAAGATCTCTAAATGCACCGGAGAGTGAGGATTAAGTGATATTAGCAGTGGGACCTGCATCATACTAACAAGGCTTGATCCGTGTTTTACACCTAGTGCATTTAAGAATTTTCCGGGATTATATATGTTACCTCTGACATTATAACCCAAGGGATGCCTCCCATGCCTAAGGAGAAAGACCCTGAAAATATCTGAGGAGTACAACAGATGATTCTATGTCAGCTTATTCTTTCCGTGTCAATGGAGTTGATCGGAAATTCATAAAATCGTTGCAAAATCAAAATATACTTGAGATTACGTGCTAAGACTTTATAAGCATTGTAAGATTTGGCACAATGAGTAATTTTGCATTACCAAGACACCAACAAATGCTAGAATGGGGCTGGAATCCCAAAGCTTAATATCCTGCACTTGGAAGATACATAAATGTAAGGATCAACCAATTTAGAGTATAACACATTTTTGTGTGTAAGCATAACCTGTAATAAGAATGACAATCCGATCAGAAAGCAACCCAAGCAAGTTCCTACAACAGAAACCTGCAACAGCATGAGACGATGTTATCATGATATACAACTGAACAAACTGTATCGCGGAATGATCACATCACCTCCCCTGTAAGAATGTGTTATTATACACTCACCCACTCCTGGTTTCAGAATTATACATACTTCACTAGTAACTTATGTCCACTTTACAATTGCCCCCCTTATATTCGCTGCAATCATACATTCTTGATAAATATAGTCAATTTTGATCGAATTTCAATGGCCAGAAGGGGGTATTTTTAATTTTGAAACTGAAAGGGGAAGTTTGTGCAACGACACAGTTACAGAGGAGGAAAGAGTAACTGACTGTAAAAGTACCTACCAGTAGCAGTTGACGTCTTCCAGATTTATCCATCAAGAGAGTTCCTATAATAGTCATTGGGACCTGCAATGTGGGGATGTCTCGAAAGTGTGAGGAGCTAAGCCTAAACAACCGGGGATGAAAAAAAAAAAAAGAAAAAATTAAACAATGTACTAACATGAACAATAACCATTGCTGTTGTTCCCACTCTATATGAAAAACCTGTCATAATATAGCAGTTAGAATATTTTCTGTTGCCTATCTGTAAGTGATCACTAGTTATTTATCACCCATGAAAGTAGTAGTTCACCTGCTGCTGAAAATATAGCACTTGCATAGTACGCAATTGCATTGACACCTCCAAATTGTTGTAACACCATCAGCCCTACCCCGACCTGAATGAATTAGAAATATTTGACCCAAAACATTAATTCACAAAACACAAAATCGTGTTATATTATGTGATCAAAACATGAACTAAAATAGAGCCTCACAATAAGTGAGTGGGCATATTTTCTTTGGAACAAGTCTATCAATCTGGTGTCTCTGAGTTCATCTAGAGTTCTTGTATAATCCTGTAAATCAGCATCACGCTGTATGCATCTCGTTTGAGCAATTAGAACAAAAAGGAGGTTATTTAAGTACGTACACCAATTTTCAAAGAAAATAGAAACAGTTACTCTGATTGCAGCCGCCTCTTCATAAATGTTGGCATGCTTCCCCCTAAGGCGCAGCAGAGATGCTTCACTGCCATCCCACCGACCAATCTTAGCCTGTATAAGAAATGAGTAATGTTAGAGATATTAAATATGTAATGCATGTCCTCTGTCACAGCCTAAACTTTCAGATGAGGTGATCATTCAATGGATATAAGAGCCAAACGGGAAAAAGAAAAAGTTCACACATACAAGAGAGAGAGAGAGAGACAGAGAGAGAACTGATCTGGGTGTTTGGAATATATGCCCTGGAAAATCCAATTTGTAATTAAAATAATTTATTACAAGTTATGTGCATTTTAATTCTATTAGATAGAATGATATTTGATGATGTATGATTATGATTTAAATGGAAATGTTGTTTCATGAAAGACTTAAATTATAAAAAATCATATATCATCATGTTTGTAGTCGGTGACAAATTAATTTATCTGATAAGACTACAATATACTATAAACGATTACGTGTCTTTGTCATGGGAATGAAGATTCCATTTATAGTATGTTGGTGTTCGTCAAAGAAGTTGGAACACTAAACAGGACCAATTGAATTATTTATTTTAAAATACTATCTTAAGAAGAATAATTCATGATCACTGACTCTAAATCCAAATAATATTGTGACTTTAGGCATGCAGTGTTAGTCACTTTGGTGTACTCAGAGGTGAGGTTCTTAAAGGACTAATATACCTTGTACATTGAGTGATTGTATCAAATGTGCTAACGAAGAATATTTGATGGAATCTATAATTATATAGATATCCCCTAAAATTGATTTGCAAAACTTTGGCCAAAGTATTTTTCGAGTGAAGCGTCACCGAAATTACATGAAATATTTGATTTTTCATGTCAAATATTTGCACAAAGGTAAATTGAAAATTTAGGATAAGATGTGAAAATAAATCTGATAGTAATTTTTGATTTCACTCTCACGGATATCTCATGGAGGGGTTAAAACAGAAATTATTTATTTAGGAGTTCATCAATAATTCGAATTCATTCTAGAGTACAACAATATTTATTTAGTGGACATAAATATTGTTAAACAGTAATTCAATGTTGTCATGGGTGATAATTGATTTGGACCCGTTTGGAGCTAAAATTAATTATTCCTAAGGTCCTTTCGCAAATCTCTAAGAAAGCTCATTCAGAAAAAAAAAATATTTAATTATCCATATGATGGAAATAATTAAAAGTTGGGGAGAAAATTAAAGGGTGACGTGGAGATGACACGACATGTGGCCACGACCAAGTTAGCATAGAACTAACTCAGCAGGCGTATGTCACATGCCAGGCAAGGTGAGGCACGCGCCAGGCAAGGTGAAGCACGCGCTAGGCAAGGTCAATCACCCGCGTAGGGTTGGCGCATGTGTTACGTTTGACATACTTACGGTGTGTCGGTCACGTGAAAGAGTATGGAATGCATTAAAAAGCGTGTGCAGAGACACACATGCGGCGTGCCAAGCGCGTGAACGCATTGAAGCCTGTCGCATTCTGGTTGATTTCGGAACCCCAATCTCTTCCCCACTTTCAACTATAAATAGGGTCATTGGAAATTGTTTCCGACACACCAAGAAAAAGAAAACAACTATTCTTTAATATTCCATGAGTTGGAGAAATTAAAGAATAATACCACTCTTGAATAGAACTTTCTTTTGAGAAATTTTATTTTCTTGGTTAAATATTTTATTCGGAGCCCACACTCCAAAGCAGCTGAGGTATTGCGGAGAAGACGTTAGTGAAAACTGATCAACATTTTTTTTCCGCATAATTTTTCAGGGATGGTAATTTCTAAGCTTTCTAAACGTTTGTTGAAATATTAGTTGAATAGTTTAACTAATTATTTCTTACTATTCCATAATATATATTAGTGGAATTAAAATTATTTTATTGCATGCTTGTACTAAAGATACGTTCTTGTATTTTCCGCATTAAAATATTTTGGTTTTGAATCCTTATATGGCTGTTTTTCCAACACTGGAATGATCAGAATTCTCTATGCGCTTACCAGCCATCTAGGAGATTCCGGAATGCACCAGAGACCAACAAGCTGTATTAGACATGGAATAGTTCCTGAAATGAAGTCAGCAGCCTTTTTTTTTTGTCCTTCAACTGGTTCATACATATAGCAAAGACTATGCCCATGTAAAGGAAATTACCTATTGAAGCCAAGAGGCGCCAGCTGATGACATTACCAACAAGGTACATTACAGAGGCACCAAAACATATCATCAACTAAAGCATCAGAAGCACTTTATCTCAGTATCCACACAGCATATAAAAAAAATGACTTATTAACTTGAAAGTAAAGATATATGTTTGTTTCATTTACCTGGTTGACTGCAGTAAATGATCCTCGGAGATTCTTAGGCGTGATTTCTGCTATATATACAGGTACCTATCGATTTGTCAACGCTGAAAAGGCTTTAAAAGATTACAATAAGAAAAATGAAAATATTGGAGTAGAAAAACTGCATACCACGTAAGAAAGAAGTCCTATTCCAAATCCCGTTGACAGCCTCCCGATGTCAAGCCACCAAGCATTCTGTTCATAGCCAGTAAAGACAATGTTCAATAAGAGGAATCTGATGAAAGTCTGCTTTTAGACATAAGCATGTATACACAGAATGCAAAAGAATAAGAGTTAACTACCTTAGCAAAGGTTATTGCAAGCCATCCAAAAGTATTGAGCAATTCTGCAAACCCCATTGCCTGAATTATTTGAGCAATTGTTGAATGGGACAACCAAAAAGCATAAGATTGCTGCAGCTGAAATTTTGTAAACTCAAGCAGAATGTGGAAATAAATTAGGACACTTACTCCTCTCCTCCCGACGAGATCTGCTATCTTCCCGCTCACTACTGCTCCAATCATAGCTCCAATAGTCGATATTGACCCAAACAATGAGTACTGCAGAGTGATATCGGAATAACAAACATAATTTTTAAATTATCAAAGAGACTAGAGTCGCAAGGCGCGTTTCATTCTTTATCCATTTGAACTCGAAAGATTACTGTCGACCTCATTAACTAATAACAATTCCCAAATTAATCACAGAGATCCTCTTCAAAATTATTTCCAACTAGTTTATCATTGGTGGATCCCCTTAATATTTTTACTTGCATCTTTTTTTCATGTACTTGTTTCTTCGTTTCATATTAATCTTTGTAGCTTCAACCGAAATTCATCAAAAAGGATCCTCTGCTAGGCATTCAACGGATCACCAAATGCCATTTTTTTTTGTCTAACTCAGATCTCGGGATCCTAATATCCAACTCTTGAAGTTGAAAGTTCGATACCAAGAAGAAAGAACTCGCCTCTGCTAGTGTTAGGCCAAGATCATCCAGAATACCAGACTGAGCTGGTGATGAAAATCCCACCTGCATAAAAATCACAAATTTACCAATCAACATGGTCGCTGTACCATTAATGACAGAAAGGGCCAGACAAAAGCCATTATTCCAAACAAGCCACACACACACACACACATGCAAGTGGTTTTAATATGAAATAGCTATATATTTTTGAGAACTCACTGCACAACCAAAAACAAAGGAACCCGAGACCGCCACGAAGGTGCTCAGAACAAGAACAGCGGTGGCGGAATCGGAGCTCCTCTGCCCCTCGCCGCCGCCGGCATCCGGCCGTATCCGTGGAAGCAAGGGGGTGGTGTTGCTGACTTCATGAACAGGCGTTCTCTCTGATGACCCCATTTACGTGGGCAAAAAGATTAACAGAAAATCACCACGGACAAGCTGCTAAATCGAAGGAACAGAGGAGCAAAATTAGCAAGAAAATGGCGTGAAGATAGGGCCGTAAAGAATAAGATATACAGATAATATTTTTCTTCTGGACTGTTGTCATACTTTGATCTTGATGCGCCTAACACAGGTAAAAGTGCCGGACAGGGATATTTTAGTATTTTTAGTAAGCCTATACAACTACCGCCCGCATGATTGATTCGTTGATTTTGCTGATAAATTTCAACATTTGATATGCGTGCAAAGTATTGAAAAAAGAAAGAAAGAAAGAAAGAAAGAAAATTAATAATGATTTAATTATTACTTAGCACATTTTGAAGCTATCACGTGGCAACGCACCACACCACCTGCAAAACACCCCTCGATAGAAATACCCGACCGGGAAGGATTCAAGGTTATGCCCAACGTTTAACTAGCCGACCAGGCCAATCAATCAGGGGGAATTGCTGCTCGACAAGCCCAATGTGCTGGTCGTGCTCAAGAACAAGACGTCACCATAATTCACCTCAGATTCATTGATTATGTGTATTTAATATGAGTAACATCGATTTATATTAATATTTAATATACTTGAAGGTCAATCTTTCATTAAGTATTTTGATATCATATTCTCATTAATGCAGTCATCCTAAAAGCCATATCATATTACTAGTTTGGCTGGTTGATCTATCCATTATAAATACTCTTTATTTATTGAGGTACGTAAAATTATATTTACTCACTCAACGCTTTGATATTAATATGATCGATATTATCCTCATTTATGTACTTAAGCATCTAAATATCTCATTCGATGCCCTCTCTGGCTAGCTCACGCTTGTTTATCACCTTGTACAAAAGATTTTCCCAAGTTATCCCTCCAGATCCATTCGACCAAACAATGACCCCCCTCCCCCCAACCCCACCCTTCCTTCCCCCCAATTTAAAAAAAATAATAATAATTTTTAGTATATATATTTATTAGAATTTTAAATTTTCGGCCCCCTAAAATAAAGTTTTGACATTTATATAAGTTATATAATAAAAATTTTAATTTTCTATAATCTATTTTATTTTTGGTGATTTATTTTTACCCAATCTCATTTACCATAACTAATTAAATTCTTTGTCTTTCTCTTTTATCTCTTTCTCCTTCTTCTCTTTGAATTAAAATACTAACAATCCTATTAAATTTTGCTTCTCTTCTATTTTAATTAAAACACTGAAAATCCTATTATATTTTTTCTTCTCTCTTCCTTTTGAAACAAGAACCTAGCAAAAAATAAACCCTACAATATTAAACATTTTTTGTTTTTTTTAAAGCAACGCACACGAAGCTATTGTGTACTAAATTGGAATCTACACATTTATTTCTTTCTTTTTTTATGGTACTTGATTTTTGTGTAGAAAATTGAATCTTAGGATTATTGATGAATTATTTAAATTGAGAAGAATATTTTTTTCTTATTCACTTGTATCAATGAAATCCATACATGATGTATATATAGGCCTTTAGTTACAAGATTCAAGGCTAATCTAATGGCATCTACCTTAAATACAATAAAACGAATATTTCATCTACCTTAAATGCAATAAAACAAATATTTGTTTTCCTAATTTACAAGATATCCTAAATATCCTAAAATAGGGGCAAAATATCTCAATACTTGGTAAATATATCTCAACGCTCCCCCTCAAGTTGTTGAATAGATGTCGCACACGCCCAACTTGTCCACAAACTTTAAGAACCCTTAACTTGAAACTACTTTAGCAAGGATATCAGCCAACTAATCCTCTGATCAATCCTTAGGCAATTCTATTATTTGTTCATCCAATTATCTGTCCACTTCTACATGTTTGGTACGATAGTATTGAACTGGATTGTGAGGAATATCACATGTAGTTTTATTATCACAATACAATTGAATTGGTTGCTTTGGCGAATAGCCCAAATCTAATAGAAGAAGTCTTAGCCATAATGCTTCGCACAATCCAAGTGCCATACTTCTAAACATAATGTTGTTGCACTTGATCGTGCAACAACATTATGTTTCTTGTTTCACCATGTAATAAGATTATTTCCCACAAAGGTAAAATAGCCTAAAGTAGACCATCTATCTCCTATTGCTCCAGCCTAATTAGCATCCGTATGAGGATCTTCATTTTTTGTGAACAAAATTCCTTTCCTTGGAGCAGATTTGAGATACCTCAAAATGTGCATAACTGCATTTATATGTTGCTCTCTAGAATTATGCATAAATTGGCTTACTACACTCAAAGCATATGCCAAGTCTATCCTTGTGTATGCTAGATATATCAACCTTCCCACAAGTCTATAGTATCTCCCTTTATCAATTGGAACTTAATTAGGTTCAATAGATCATTTCAATTCTTTTTCAACAGGCATATCAATTGGTTGACAAGCTGACATACCGATTTCATGCAACAAATCTAAAGTACATTTTCTTTTACACAAGAAAATTCCTTCAATTGATCTAGATACTTCGATTCTGAGGAAGAATTTTAATAGACCAAGGTCTTTCATCTCAAATTCCTAAGACAAATAGCTTTAAGACGCTTTTCTATCTTCTGGATCATTTCCAGTCACAACCATGTCATCAACATACATAATAAGGACATGATCTTACCTTGTTGTTTCTTCAAGAATAGTGTGATCTACATTGCTTTGACTATAGCCAAGCGCCTTCATTGATTTTGTAAATCTTCCAAACCATGTGTATGGAGATTGTTTGAGCTTATACAATGTTTTCTTTAATTTGCACACCTTCTGATTATGTGCTTTTGGTACGATAAGTGCAGGAGGAAGGTCCATATAGACTTCTTCAGACAATTCGCCATACAAAAAAGCATTCTTCACATCAAATTGCTGTAGTAACCAATCCAAGTTTGCAACTAAAGATAACAACACTCGAATTGTGTTAATTTTAGCTGCTGGCGCAAATGTCTCTGTATAGTCAGTTCCATAGGTTTGAGTATACCCCTTAGTTACCAATCTTGCTCTAAAATGCTCTACTATACCATTTGCTTTGTACTTAATGGTACAAATCCATCGGCATCCAATTGTTTTCTTTTCTAGTAGGCACTTAACAAGTTCCCGTGTATTATTTTTCTATAAGGATTTTATCTCCTCATTAGTAGTTTCTCTCCACCTTGGATCAACTAAGGCTTCCTACATACTATTAGGAATAGATACAATAGATAATTGATTCACAAATGACTTATTTGATTCTGGCAAATGGTGTTTTGACACATAATAACTCATGAGATATCTAGCATTGCTAGAAATTTCAGGTTCATAAATGGATTTACGGATATGTCTATTGTGTGGTGGTAGTAGATGTTTTTTAGATGTTAAATCAGGAACATCCTCAACTAATGGTTGATTTGGTACATCAGGAATCATTTTGCAAGCTTTCTTTCTTGTAGTCTCTGTGCAGTAAAATTCATGTCTGAAAAATTTAGTGAGGAACTCCTTTAGCAATGGAGATTTTATCTGTCCTCCTTTCTTTAATAAAATCCAATTATTGGCCTGCATGAGAGTTTCATATTGTCGTTCCCATAGGGACTCAGCAATGGATTGAATGGCTTTAATGCCCATGGCTCTTCTCTCTGTGATCCATGAACTGGTGAACTTGAAAGATCTAAAATTTTTGATACCAGTTTCGATCTTTAAGTTTGTAGTTATAACATCTATGGTGATCATGTGTTGGACTTCATGCCAAATGCGCATCTCAAGTTCTGGGGCTATAGAATAGAACTTGAGTACGACTTCTCTATTTCTAGCAACTTGACTGACCTAGAATTTAAAACGGTCATCAAATTCTGAAATTTCCTTTAGATCTTTTCCAACATATAGCAGATCTAGAAATCCATAGTTTGCAAGCTGAAAAATTTTATGAGGATCAGCTCCAAATATGGCGGTGATTATTGGATGAACACTATATCCTTTAGAGTAGAATAGTGTCCTGGAATTCTCCCATCTATAGGCTTCTTCAGCAACTTCTTTATATTCTCATTCCCATTTATTTGTAGAAAGAAATTCTTCGTTGGATTCCCTGTTGTTGAAGCTTTCTGATTTATTGATTTTTATCGCAATAACTTCAACATCACTTTGAGATTTAGAAGTTTTTTCTTTATTTTTCATGGAGTCTAAAAAGTCTTTATCAGTTACTGGTT
>JAOWBU010000761.1:0-25000 GCA_026212405.1 Petrea volubilis
AAAAAAAAGAAAAAAGAAAAAAAGAGAAAAGGTCTTTACACCACTGGAAATATTTAACAAATGAATTTGCAAATTAAAATAATAGGCATAATATCATTGGGTGAATATATATCAACCTCAGCGACGGAACCAAATCCCTAGGATTAGAGATTGAACTTAATAGAGCCATCTATAACACAAGTAATTAAATTGAAAAAAAAAAATAGAGGATTACAGAAGGACGAAGAGAGAGTGCATTAAAGCACAATTTGGAATAGTCATTCAAATTTATTCATATATATATATATATGTGTGTGTGTGTGTGTGTGTGTGTGATGATGTTCAAATCCATCGTCGAACACGGAGGCCCGACCTTACGATGTATCGTCTCGCACTTTGAGACGGTGGAATTTTGTTCTTTAATGAAAGGATGCCTTGCAAGGTGTGAGGGAGGGATTGTAGTTTATAAACTTATCAAGTTCTTATACTCTTTCTAATGTGAGTAAGAATATGATATATAATTTTAAAATTGAAGGGTGCAAGTACAGTTTTCAAGCTATATGTGGCTCTGCGATCAACATCAAAACACTTGTAATCCAAATTAAATACGGGGTTGAAAATGTTGAAATTTAGCGAAAGTTATTTATTCCCTTAGAAATGTATTTAACAAATGATTTTTTTTGCTTAAAAAGAATAGGCATATTATTGTGGGCATACATCAATATCAAAAACACTTAAAAAGGGGCAGCACAACACACATTTAATTACACCAAATTAATTAGCCTAAGAGTAAGACAATGACCTGATTTCCCTTAACCCAACTCCAGATATATCAATTTAGGAATACATTATTTTTAATTTATTTCAAACAAGAAATTAAATGATTAATTTATATTCCCAATATCACGATATTTAATTCCTTATGCATGGATAAATTAGGATTAAATGAGAGTCTAATTAAACCATCAGTTTGTTAAACACTATAAAGTTATAATAATAATAAAAACAATCTCTAAATGTTATAATTATTGTAAGATATGTATATCGGATAAAATTACGTAAACGGTGATGGATTTGGTTAATATCGAAGGTTCAACTTAAGAGGGGGTGAAGGTGATCTTGATCTTTTATTTATACTAACAGGTATAGCACAATTTATGCGTGTGCAAATAAAAATAAAATATAATTTGATCATATATTTAAAAAAATTGTAATTTTATATATTATGAAAAAAGAAAAAAAGATTGAAAATTAAATTTATATATTATGCGCAAAGACTAAAAATTAAATTGATTTGTATTATCAAAAAATAAATCAAAAGATGAAGTAAACTAAATATTGAATATAAAATATGGGAGAAAAGGAGATGAGAAAATAAAGAGAAATAATATATCATATTGAAAGGATGAGAGAGTAGAGAGGGGGAAAAAAAGACTACATATACCAAATAATTATTAAAAGGTGCTGACACTTTATGAAAAAAGTAGAGATAAATAGAGTCACAACATATCGAAATCGAGCTCCAAATTTGTGCAGAAGCAAGATTTTCAAATAAAATTTAGAGTTGGATAATTTAATTAAATAAAAACACTATTTAAAAAAAAAAATCATCTACCAATAAACTCTTGCCAATCAACCTATAAGTATAACCACCATAAAGAAGAAATTGTGATTGGATCATGCTCTGGATAATTATTTGACTATTGACAAATAATTAATAATACAATTATTATTATTATTAAAATAAAATAATTCATCCCCTTTGCTAGCTAAATAATCCACGTTGGGATTTATCTGCAGCCCATGTGAGGAACCAATCAAATAATTACACCTAATTCTATAACTTATAGGCATGGAATTAAATTATTTGTTGTTGTGGTCGTTGAAAAGTACTTCAATATTAGGTCATTTGCTTTTGACCCACAAGCTTTTGTTTTTATTTGTAAAATTCGTTTTTATGACACATGGCCTTCTAATTTCAAGTCCCATTCTTGTTAGATTTTAATAAAGTACAATATATTTGATCCATTTACTATTGATAAATCGAAAAAGCAATTGTAAGAATAGTTATTTTTATACTATTCAAAAAGTTATTTGCAAATTTAAAATAGTACGTGTGACATATTCAAAATTTAGAATATCGCGAATACCTATTCCAATTCATATAAAGGTCTAAATTATTATTATTATTGAAAAAAAATTAAGATTACGTAGAAAAGAGGGAATGAATATAATAAAAACTATCGAAGTCTCTTTCACAAAAATCATAAGCATTCTTAGTCAGTATGTGGCAATTATATTAACAACAATATTTTATGAATTTAGTAATTATTTTATACTATTGCAATTGGGTTATAAAAACTAAAGAATAATACTTTAGATCCAAAGACATAATATATTAATGAGAAATCTCAAAATTTGAGTATTTATTATTAGAGATAGGCAAATTAAAAGAATAAACAAAATTTGAGGTGTTTAAAAGCAAAAATGGCGCTCCCAACGCTCCCCTCCTATTAAAGTAACAAGAAAAGAAAAAGGAAATAAAAATAAATAAATAAAAACAAAAATGGAAATAATACATATGGAGCAATATTTTATAACGGTACCACAATTGTCAAAAAATTCTATAAAAAGAAAAATGGAAAAAAAAAATTACCCTTTTTTCTCTCCCCTTATAAATCTCCGTTTTGCTTTCTTTCTCTCTCCTCTCCCTCTCTCTGTTCTCTGATATGATTTCTCACACAGTTGCTTTGTTTTCTCTCTTTATCTCTGTTCATTGACACACAGACGCACACAGAAAGTTATACAGTCGATAGATATAAATACAAACACACACACACATATGCATACATTATTATAACGTGAGAAAGTTAGGTTTTCTTAATATTTTTCTATCCTCACACTGCAATCGCAGGGGCATACAGCTTCAGAGGTACGTTTCCTTTTATCCCTCCATCAATTTTTGTGAATTTCGATATATCGTGGTTATCGCCGTGCGATCCTCATTCATTTCATATTATAATTGTGTTTCTTGGATCTTGTTTTGGTACTATTTTGTTATCCGGGCGGTGGCATTTGCTGGAAACGGTGATATTAATAGCTTCTGCTTGATCAGGTGATATTATGCATCCACCCGGTGGTTTCAATCGATTGATAGAGGACTTTTCTATGAGAGTTTCTGATCTCAAACTCGGGTCTTTGGCCATAGGGTTTGGTTTGTTTTCTGAGTGTAGAAATTGGATTCTTGTGTGACCTATTTTTATGATGGGAATAGGTTTTATGTCTCTCTGGGTAAGGTTTGAGCTTTAGGTTTTCTTGTTGTAGTGACTTGTTTGGTGGTGGGAGTGGTAGGCTTTTGAGGGTCGGTAAGGCATGGCTGATGTTGGGCAACAGCTGCAGCAGAAACCTGAGAGCACAGAGAACGACACTCGTTCTGAATTTGAGAGGGGTTTGGACGAGTTGATGCATGGGCGCTACGATGAATATATGTCCTTTGCTTCCTGTAGTTCACCCCGAACAACCGCTACAGATGAGGAGGGTGAAGAAGGGGAACAGCTTATCAGGAGGAGGAGGAGGTCAGATCTTGATGGTGATGACTTGGCAGAGTCTTCTGCTGCCAGAAGGCGCCAATCAAGAATTTTGAGCAGGTGGGCTGCCCGTCAGGCGCAGGAGATGATCACCACAATTGAAAGGAGGAATCGCGAGTCAGAGTTGATGGCACTTGCGGGCTTGCACACGGTTTCAATGCTTGATTCTTCATTCTTGAGGGAGTCACAGTCTCCCACTTCAAGGCGTCAGGGGAATGTGGAAAGGCTAAGCACCAGGGCCTCATCTATGTTGCAGATGTGGCGGGAGTTGGAGGATGAGCATGCACTAAACCGAGCTCGGGAGAGGGTAAGAGAGAGATTGAGGCAGCAGAGAAGTGTGGATTCTAATACAAATGCATCTATGAATATGTCGGAAGAAAGGGAGGAGGGTGAGAATCAGGGTAGTCTTGGTGAAGTTAGCGGGAGTGAAAATGACTATGCTACTTGGTCCCATGATCAGTTGGGGCCACAGAATGAGAATAGGGACCGTGAAAATTCTAGTCGCGAGCAGTCTCCTGATCTTGGAGAAGTTGAGAGGGAAAGGGTGAGGCAGATTGTTCGTGGATGGATGGAGAGTGGTATTAGTGATTCTTCCTCTAATGTTATGCAGAGGAATGATAGTCCTAGGGCTGAATGGCTCGGGGAAACTGAGCGTGAGAGGGTGAGGATTGTGAGGGAGTGGATGCAAATGACAAGTCAGCAGAGAGGGTCTCGCACGGGGCGCAGGGAAGAACGGAATAATGAGCCTGGCACTCAAGCTGGTCATGCTCATGAAGGTTCCACTGACCACGATGAAGGTCAGCCAGAGCATATACGCAGGGACATGTTGAGGCTGCGAGGACGACAAGCTCTGCTTGATTTGCTCGTAAGAATTGAAAGGGAAAGGCAACGGGAACTTGAGGGCTTACTGGAACATCGTGCTGTTTCTGATTTTGCACACCGCAATCGTATTCAGGTATTTGTGAATTCTATTTTAGCTTTATTTATCTTAACATAAAGCACCATTGGTTAGGGAGTGCTAATATTCTGCATGCTTGATCTTTTATCAGGTTTGTAAATGATTTGGATATAATATTTAAACTTTAATCTGTGAGTTCAATTTGAGAGTTACAGTTACGAAGAGAGATTCAACAATTTAGTCTGTATCTTGGGTAAGTCATCACTGCAAAGGAGAATGTCATCTTCTTATTAGCCTGGTTAACATAAAATTTATTGAGTTACTCACAATATTAAGGTGGTAAAGCACTGATGGCTTCTGACTTTCTGTTGGATTAGTTGCATCTGAGGTTTTGATGTAACATGTGATACATCTGATGCCAAACACTTTTACTAACTGGACATAGGTAAATTCTATATCAGGCAAAGGTTCAACTAGCTCACGTGGATTCCTTTTCATACTTATTCAAAACTTAACCTTAAAAGTTTTGTTGTTCTGTGACTCCCTTTTTGTTCTGGAAATTGATATTGGATATCATTCTACTTAAACTATCCTGATTATCATCAAATTGATCTTGATTTGAAGTCATTCAATAAATTCTCTAATTATCTTTCTTTGTTGGAAAGGCTTATATATTGAGTTTCACAATCTTCAATGAGAATTTATTGATCGCTGACGGTTTTGAACTGCTGGTTTATTCATATTTGAAATTATTAGGTTACTTTGAATTCTAATGCCCTGTATTTTGTTCTTTTTTTCCTGAAAAAACTTCATTTTTTAAACAAAAAGAAAAAAGAACTTTTTTTGCCACCAAAAGTTGTTTCTTGAAGTACGTAACTTCTATTCACCTTTGATTTTTCAGTCACTGCTTAGAGGCCGATTCTTAAGAAGTGAGAGACCTGATGAGGAAGACAGACCGCCTTCAATGGCAGCTAGTGAGTTGCATCAGTTAAGACAGCGACACACGGTCTCTGGCCTGAGGTATGCGGTGTATGCCTATTGTCTCCCTATCTTTTCACTTTTCCTGTTGCAGTTTTTCTTTTGTTTTAATAGTGTTCTTATGATATGATATGACTACTTTAGTCAAGGTTTGCTGAGAAAACATTTCCTTTTCTTTGTATGGTGAGCCAAGTGATACTTATTTGAGATGTTCATCTCATTTAAGTAATTGAATGAGCTAAGAGCTGAGGAAGTAAGGCAAACAGCTTGTAATGTATATGATTGGAATCTGATGCCCTGTTTGCATAACAATGTGGAGGTATCGTTAAGTTTTTCACAAGTTAAAACTATACAAACATGGATTACTGTGGAGTGCAGAAATCTTTTCTTTTATTGCTCGTAAGTGACACAATTTCAAATGTAAGTGGGATGGAAAGTGGAAATTAAACATGATAGCTGATGGTTGTGTTTATGCCAGTGAATGTACAGATGAACCATCATTAAGAAAATGTGCTTGGGTTTGTGCTCTAAATAGACAAGATTGACTGTTATATTTTACACTAGCTAGTTGGTGAGGTGCAATGCTTACCAAGACAATGTTCAGTAGCTGGTCCAAGAGGATTTATAAAGATATTGCCAATGTTTGGTAGGAAAGCTTACTACAAGAAAATGAGATTAAAGCTTTTAACAACAGCATGGCCATGGATAAATTAGCTCATGCTTCTTTAGAGAAAGGGTTAACAAAAAATGACAAATGAAGCTATCAAACCTAATGTTGACAATTTAGTTCCAGTTTGTTGAAATGTCCCCCTGTGAATTAGTGGATTTGGCTTATGTCAATCAAGAATGTTGCAGCATGATCATTCTCCACCTAGCATATAAGAAAGATTTTTGTGATTTTAATTTGATGTATGGCCATTTACTTCATTCAGGGAAGGATTCCGCTTCAGATTGGAAAATATTGTTCGCGGTCAAGTTGGCAGCCATCCTGAGATGACCAGTGGTGATAGTGATTCTACAAATGATCAGAGTGATAGAAATGCTTCTCAGGAGGTGCAACACGTGAATCAGGAAGTCGGCGTTCCATTGCCGGCTCGCATGGGGAATATTGATGGAAGCTTAGCTGTTCAAAGTACCAACCAACATGTTACACCTGACCAGGGAAGCCATTGGCAGGGACAGGTTACTGAAGATGAGAGAGCAAACCAACAACAATCAACCCACAATGAGGCTAGTGGGTGGACACATGCCACTTCAGATGGCACAGGACGGAATTGGCAGGAAACTGCAGTAGCTGACTGGCCCTCCGAAGCTGTGGTAACTGAGGATGGAGGGCAACGTCGTTTGCAACAAGACCATGAGGTCTGGCATGAAGATGGCTCTCGAGAAGCTGTGGATAATTGGTCTGAAGGTCCATCAGACCCTCCAAGAATGCGGCGATCAATTCCTTCTAGGAGACCCACCAGGTTCCACCCACCCGATGACGAGAATGTGTACAGCATGGAACTCAGGGAGCTGTTAAGCAGGTTTGTCTTGTTTCTCATGTTCTCAAATCTTTTTCTTTCAATTCTTTTCACTTTTCTAAATATTATATTGTAGGAGGAGTGTTTCCACACTTCTTCGTAGTGGTTTTCGTGAGAGCCTAGATCAGTTGATTCAATCATATGTGGAAAGGCGAGGGAGGGCTCCTATCGATTGGGATCTCCACAGGAACTTGCCTCTTCCTCCATCACCTGAGAGGCAGGACCAACCGAATGATGAGCAGAATGAGGATCAGCGTGATCCTACTGGTAGACCTTCACTGGTTTTACCAACTCCTCCAGTACCACCACCACAACCCCTTTGGCATCAGGATTTGCACCAATCTGGGTGGTCTCGTCACAGTGTCCATCGTTCAGAACTTGTGAGTTAATATCACTTTCACTGGCTCTCTGAATGGCAAATGTTGCAAAATTATTACCTTGGTTTGGCAGTGGCATGTTACCGATTCTCCCTCTCTCTCTCTCTCTCTCTCTCTGTCTCTGTCCCCCTCCCCCCCCCCCCCCCACTCTCCCCCACCTTGATGATATCGACTTTTCTTTTCTTATGTGCTGTGATGGTATAATTTCTTCTCTCTGTTAAATGTAAGGACTTGAGTTTTTAGTCAAGTTGAATATTGTTGCACATTATGCTAAATTATGGCGGTTATCTCTGGAAATCTTGTGATCTGTAATCCAGGGGAAAATTTGTACACATTATAAATATTGAGGATGACTAGAGTTTTGAGACTATCTGATCATTGCGAAACTCTTATATGAGCAACTAGTTAAATTGTTCACACATGCACACATAGAGACATGCCTGTGAACGTGGTTTTTGCCAAATCACTTTTACTGAATGGTTTCTTGCTCATATTAAGCAGGAGTGGGAGATGATTAATGATCTGAGAGGGGATGTCGCAAAACTTCAACAAGGCATGAATCACATGCAAAGGATGTTAGAAGCTTGCATGGATATGCAACTGGAACTCCAACGTGCAGTTAGACAGGAAGTTTCAGCTGCTCTTAATCGATCAAATGGTGGACCAGGTCTGTTTGCACTATTGATGGTACTTTGTTCGAGTTTTCTAGGACAGAAGTAGAATGCTACATCTGGCATTTGATTATTTCAAAACTCAGTCTTGCTATTTGTAATTGAATCTTACTAATGTGTATGCGTACATACAGGGGTTGCTGAGACCTCAGAGGATGGCTCCAGATGGGGTCATGTTAGAAAGGGAACCTGCTGCGTTTGTTGTGATAATCCAATTGATGCCCTATTGTACAGGTATGGTTGCTATTGACGACTAGTGTGTGTTATCCATGAATAACACGCAGTTTTATTTTTTAAACCGAGAATTTAGTGTTTCGTTTTCCTTGTTTGGTGTCTTTGTATTGATCTCTCTCTCTCTCTTCCCTCCCCCCCCCCCCCATGCAGATGTGGGCACATGTGCACATGCTCCAAGTGTGCCAACGAGTTGGTACGTGGGGGAGGAAAGTGTCCATTGTGTCGAGCACCCATTGTTGAGGTGATTAGAGCTTATTCCATACTGTAAAAGAAAGATGTAGAGAAGGCTAAAATAAGCAGTTCAAAAAGCAGTGGTAAGATATGGTGGAGCTGTGGATGTGGTCTCTCATGTCAGAAGCCCCGACGGCTCTTCTCCGTAGAATGTTTAGTCTACCATCGTTTTTCTCATTATATGTGGAACAGGTACCCTTGTATTTGTGCAATTGAACAACAATTGGCACCAATTGCTTCCTCATTCATTCGTAAATAATAATATATATCAATTCTTTTATTTGGAAATATAGCAAGTGTGCTCTTCTATTATTTATTAATATACTATAATTGTTTAATATATTAAGAACGTTATATCTATTTTTGTTTTATATGTGATTATGTAGTGTTCATACTTCTGTATAAAAATATAAATATAGATCATATGATATTGTTAATAATAATAATAAATAAGATACAAATTTTGATGGGACAAATTTGGATGGTACCCAAGTGGATAGCAAGAAGTTTCCCGTAAAAGGACCGCGAAGATATATTCATTGAGCAGTGTATCAGGTCCAAATTTCCTATGTATGTCAGACACTAAACCACAATTGAAGTGTTAATCGAAAATGCAGCTCTTTGTTTGCTGCTTCTAAAATTTTCCACTCTATCCAACGGGTTCCAATGGAGGCAATTTCATCCTCAAACAAAAATTACATGTTATGTACAATTTGTGTAACCTCTGCCCCCGCGCTCGGGCTAACTTGCTCAGCCAGCCAAAAGCAACTGCCCTACCTATTGATAGCTTTCAGTTTCATGACAAGCTCTTCTCTTTGAGCCTCCACCTCTGCATATTTTAGGCTTATTTCAAGGTATCGTTTGCGAATTTCTTGCAGCTCCACCTCAAGAACTGATATCTTGCATTCTGTTTCTGCACTGTCGATGATTTCTTGTTTGTTACAATCCTGGAATGAGAAGAGTGTTGTTGAATGATCAAATCCCAAAGAAAACGCCACGTTCAGACACAAAAGAATTATGCACAAAATCGAAGCGAGCAACAGACACTACAGATTTCAGAAACAAAAAAAACAGAGACGGTGAAGAAAAATCATAGGACCAACCTGAACTTGGTAAGGATTAATAACGCCTTGATTAGCTTGAATATCTGTGTTTCTCTGGTTCAGTTCCTCTTCCAAGAGTTGCACTTTTCTCAGCAAATCTTCTTTTGCATCTTCCATGCATTTTAGCTTCGTCAGGAGCTGAGTATTCGCTATCTTGATCTGATTGAGCTCATTTCTCATCTCAGCATCCTGCACGCACAACGCGTCTCTTGCGATTAAATCTCCTTCCAGCCTTAATATTTTCTCCTCCAATGCGTTTTTCTTACGCCTGCAATCTTCCATTTCCAACTCTGCCTTCCCCAAGCAAGAAATTTTCTCAACCACAGAAATGTTTTCGCGTTTGAGTTCCTCATTATCTCTCGATACAGACTTGCAAGAAGCTTCCAGAAGCTGATATCGAAACTTCATTTCTTTAAGCGACACCCTTAGAGACAAAACTTCATTTTGCAGCTCTGGTACTTTCTCTAAATGCATGTTCAGAACGCTATTCTCTTCTGCTAATTGAAGCCTCTCGAGTTCTGAAATCTCTATTTTCGATTCTAGCTCATCGATGATGAATTTGCATTTTGGATCGTTTTTCACCATATTTTCTGCACAGTTGCAGCTAAAATCTTGAAATTTTCTTGCTTCTGCTTCTAACACCATGCACTTGTTTTGCAACTTCAACTTTTGTTCCCTTAGCTCTCCATTGTATTTTTCAAGTGAGTTATATTCTTCCACAAGATTTTCAGTTGTGGCCTGCAGCCTTATATTCAATGTGCTTAAACTTATACACTCTTCCTCAGCTTCTGACCACCTCTTCTCCATTTCCAGCACCCTATTGTTCATGCCGAGCTTTTCCGACTCAATTTCTCCTTCCAATCTTTTGATATGATTCTGCAGAACCCTAACCTGAGATTCCAGACGCTGCAAATCCAAACGGGCCGCTTCACTTTTATCCGTTAGGTATCGTAACTGAGCTTCTAAACCAGATACACGCTGCGATAAGTAAATATTTTCTTCTTCCAGATCACTCAAGTGCTTCCTCCACTTCGTTTCGTTACTTTCTGTCTCCATCAATCTCATGTCATCAGTTTTATCCTCCGAAACATGGAAAACTGTGCTATTTCTCATCAGAATCACATCACTTGTTGAATTGCTCAGAGAATCCGAGGTGACAGTGCTGTCCCTTTTGATATTTTCTATGTTGTAGTCACTTGGAGCTTTAGCCTCTTCTCTCTTCTTCAAAGGGTCTTCTTCTTCTTCGTCGTCTGAACTGTCGTGAGATGAAGAAATGAGAGACGCATCACTGCCTTTGGATACATCCTTTTGTAATTCTTTAAGTTCGTAGAGAAGTTGTAGATTTTCGTCTGTAAGCTCACTGCAATCTCCCTCAAGTTCCTCAATCTTTTCCTTTAAATGTTCTAGCTCTTTGCTTGCATCAACTAGATTCACGATTTCTTGTTCTTTTTCAGCTAATCTACCGTTGCAATCAGCCAAACACTCCTTTAGAATCTGATTCATCAAGTCTTGCTCGATTTCTGTTGCTATGGTGTTGTCATCAAGCTTGCTTTCCAGCATCAAAATCTCACTCTTCAAAGTTTTTCCTGACTCCTGCAAACTGAACAACTCAAGTTTCTGTTTTTCAATAGTCTCCTCCATTTCTTGAAAAACCGAAATCAGCTCAATATTCGATTCTTGAGTTTTCTTAAGCTGCAACGACAAATCTTCATTCGCTCCCTTTTGGAACCTCATCTCATCTTCCAATTCTTTCTGATAAACATCCTGCTTCGATGCTGGCTCCTCCTCGGATAGGGATTTCAAGCATTCAATTTCTCGAGTCAATTCACAACACTCCGAGCGCGATTTAGCAAGTTCGGCGTTCAGGTGTTTCATATTCAGGTCCTGATCAGACAACTCCTTCCTTAAATTCTCCAAATCCACAGCCAACTTTCTTGCATTTTGCTCCCACATTCTTGCCTCTGCCTCGAGTTCTTGAACTGTAGCATCCTTCAACGTTTTGGAGGAACCGTTGTTTTGCTGTAACGATTTCGGGGCAGTGAGAGCATGCGGCAATTTTCTGAACTCTTCTCGTTCATTTATAACTTGCTCGCGAACTGATTTGACAGAACCGTTGGTAGAATAAGAGCAGTTATAAGATGAATTGTCATTAGATTCAATTGAGTCCTGCCTTCTAAAGGCATCATTGTTTACTGCATGTCTGTCATTTTGAGAGGAAAAGCTTGGTCTCCCCACAGAACCATCCATCGAGTCGAAGCTGTAACGGCACACTGATGCTGAGAAACTCGTTTCCTGATCATGCGAACAAGATTGCATGAGTTTCTTGCATTTCGACATTGCATGACTGTGTGTGTGTGTGTGTGTGTGTGTGTGTCTTACCCTGCTACCGAGTTCCCGGGGACAGGATCCATGCCCACAGTTGTTGCTGGAGCAAGATTCAGATACGTCAGATCGATTTTCCAGGTCATGATCTGCACTCTCATCTTTATGCGCATGCATGTCCCTCCATTTTTCATCCCTATAATTATATGCATGTTTATCTATATATATCCACAAGTAGAATTTCTAGATAAAAAAAACGTAGGAATTATAAAAATTTTACTAATACATGACATACCTGAGATTAGCTTTTGGTGTTAGACATCTAACTTCAACCTGCAAGAAAGCAAGAAAAACACATATGCGCATTCGTTTAACGAGAGCCAACGAAAAGTAACACGTTAAGAAGCACATAAGAGGGGGGCTCACTTGCAGAGTCGTCCCGTAATTGCATTTTTTCAAAGGCAATGAAACTAGAGCTGGAGATTCTGAACTCAGAAAAGCTGCAAGATTGAGTGTAGTCTCTCCTAGGATACCAGATTTAGAAGATCCCTGTCATAACCAAACTATATGTTTGATGAAATGTCACAAACAGAATAAAATTCTTAGTTTCGAAATACGAGATGTCTCACAGTGGCAACAAGAAACTTGATGAGATATTCGTCGTGTTCCTTTGAACCATCGGAAATATCTGAAACCCATATCGATTCTGAGAGGCTCTCTGTCCATCGACAAGTCCCGTTCTTGACCGACACTTTTCCCGACTTTCGGACGGTTTTTCCTGATTCTGAAGAATGCAGAGACAGAGACAGCTTGTCCCATCCTTTGGGTACCTGTTTAAAGCAACATTAGACACAGTCACATTTTGGTGTGTGTTAAAACAATCACATTCGCACTGTGCTAACAAGAATGTGTTTTTTTTTCACATTAAACTGACCTGTTTAATACTTCTCAGCATATAAAAGAACCTTTATTTAACTGCCAATTTCATGTTACCTCAAAGATATGTTTAAGCCCTGTACCGAAAAAATCATTTTTGTGTGTTTGTGTGTGTGTGTGTGTGTGTGTGTGTGTGATGAATGAATAAAATAGTCCACATGAAAATGGAAGACAGCTTAGTTTCCAGAAAATCCAAAACCAACCCATGTTACTACAGACCATTTTGGATAAAACAAAGCATGTGAATATCAGCCGTTCACACACACACACACACACAAACACAATTGCAATGTCAACCCACACACTATATTAGCAGAAAAAAAGTGAAAATAAAAAATAAAAACAAACAAGACTAGAAATCAGGGATAGAGCAAGGAATCTTAATTTGGAGATCAAATTTGTGCGAAATATATAAGTGAAATTAATTTCGGGAGGTAAAATTTTCATCTTTAACCAAAAAAAAAAAAAAAAACCCGCATAAAACACTACGCTGTAATCTGTATAGATTTGAGTAGGGCCCTTAGAATCAAAAGAATTGAATTTTCCAAATAGAACAGTTCAAGAATTATAGATACACATAGAATCTATATATATACCACACACATATACTAATCTAAGAGCGAGAAACAAACCTGGAGAGCCTGGATGTTAGAGAAAGTGAAATCAAATTTCTGGCCAGAAGCATCAGTTCCAGTGGATGATGATGATGACCTGTGCCTCTGAAGCCTGAGAATCTTTTCTCTTATCATATCTTTTTATATATATGTATCAAAACACACACACACACACACACACACAACACAACAGTGCTTCAAAAATCAAAACAGTACGTGTACTGTGTGTGTTGCAGAGAATGTGGGGGGATATAGAGAGAATGTAAGCAATAATAATAATACACAAGTGGATTAAGTAGAAGAAGTTATTGGGGGATAGGTTACAAACTTACAATAGCTGGTGGGCGTGGGGTCTGTGTTGGAGTTATTACAGTTGGTTTTTGTTTTTTTGATTTTTGCTTCCTACCTGTTGCTTAATTTATTCTCACCCATCATTGCTTCACATTAATTTCTTTTTTTTTTCATTTTATTAGATAAATATTTGGTGAAATTGAATTTTAATAATGTGCAATTTTAAAATTTTATAATTCAGATTAGTGGAAAATTCTAGCCCAAATTCAGTTTGGTCGAATCCAATTAATCTTGTAGTACGTGCTGATACAATCGCCATGTATTTGTTGCTCTTCTTACATTATACATCAATCACATAACAAATATAAAATACTCCGTCATGTGATTAAAGACAAGAATCTCAACTCATATGGGAGTTTAATTTAAAATATAGGGGGTAAGGTCTCTTTCCCTGTATTTTGTGACAACTAAAAGATAAGATATGAAAAAAAAAAGAAAGGAAAAAATAAATAAATTGTGTTATTAATGATCTTCAATAAAGTCATAACCACTTTAATTCTTAAGTATTAAATTGCAACGTTTTAAGCCTTTAATCACTTTAACTTTTACATTTTAAACTGTAACGTTTTAGTTTTTTATTTTATAAATTAATCACATTTCAGTTCATCTAATGAATTATTCAATTAAACTTCACCGGAAAATTCCAAAAGTTGAAATTGACAAAAAATCCTTTGAAATATTTGATTTCGGATAAAATTTAATTGAACAAACGTTAGAGGCACTATAGCGTTACCAATTTAAAACAAAGTATTAAAATGTCACGATTTAAACTGTATCAACTAAAGTGATTCTGACTTTAAATTTTATGGACTATTAATGATATTAAACCTAAATTTTAAAAACCCACTACTTTAACATCTACAAAATGAATATGTAAGAAATGTGACTTATTCTAAACATTTTATGTGAAGTTGACTGCTAATTATTCAATGGTTGATTTCAAGTTTAGAAGAGATGGCTCCATCAGTTGGTTTAACTTATCATGATATTTTACTTTCTAATCAACCTTTTTGGACTTATTATCATATTTAAGGTCTCAAACCTTCCCCATTTTGGTTAAGTGGCAGAGCTAAGGGAGCTGGCGGGTGCGGTAGTCCTCTCCCCCTCCTTCTTCCCCAACTCTAAATCGAGCTTTTATGTGTATTTTTTCAAAAATTTTAAATTTTGCCCCATCGAAATAATAGAAAATATTTTTGATATTTTATAAATATTTGAGATACCCAAACGAAAATTTATGGCTCCGCCCATGTTATTCTTACATATAAGTTGAGCCCACCATTTGTGTGAGTGAACCATATCATTTAGGGTTCATTACAGCATATAAACCTGTGTGAATATATTTAAATCATTTAAATTCTGTATAATTACAGAATTCATTCATACTGTCAACTCTTGCCTTGCAATCGAACCTCTCCAAATTTTGCACAATCATACAAATTTTATAGGGTTTAAGTGTATAATTTGCACCTTACCTCATTGTGTCTAAGTGTAATTATCGCTATCACTTATTGTAAGCAAAATAAAACAACTCGTTTATTACACTCTATTATGTTGCTCACAATTAATTAGGATATGAACATCTACTGGGAAAGGGTTTTTAAATTGGATTTCTGTGTTACACTAAAAATCTTTGCAGTTAAATCTTCATAATATCTTTTGTTAATTTAAATGTGAATGTTGGTTTCTTGTTAATTACCAATATATATATATATATGTATATTTGTTTCTTGTTAATATGGCTTGCTACTATTCATAGATTTGGAGTTATAGAAATATATTATAAGTATATAGGCCAATAAACTTTCAATGAGGTAGATAATTATAGCATCTGCCGTTAATGCTCTTAAATTACTACAACTTTTTGGCTGAAGAATTGTGTTTGGCCAGAGCCAGACACAATTTAATATGGGTGTCTAGATTAGCCAATCCTATTTTAGGTATTTTTGAATTTGAATTTAATGAGAGTTCATTGGAAAACTCCTAATTTAAAAACACAATGACTAAAACATGCACCGTCGATTCTATCGTTTTAGGGGAAATTGGGTAATTTACAGTTTGCACTTCGAAAACTTGTGAAATGAGAATTTTGCACTTTTAAATAAAAATTAAAAAAAAAACATAGCATAACGTATTATAAAATTGATATAACCTTGGCACATTGCAACCTTACCTATTTTTAGACTAAAATATTACTAAAACAAAAGGTAAAATTGTCCGACAAAAGAAAAATAACCTCTTTATTGCTTTAAGTTTCAAATAGCCCATTAATTTAATTAGGATGAAAGGTATAATTGATATACATTTTAACTTTGAAAGAAATATACTAATTTAAATTTGTATAAATGGGCATTTAACTTTGTACGGTTATAAAAAGTATACTTTTAGTGGTGAGTAAGGGTAATAGATAATTATCCAAATTTAGGTCTAGTTCAAATAACATTTTTCAAATATTCATTTTAGAATTTTACATAGTGAAATATGTCTTCAATAGTACTATTTTATATTATGCTTTTTGGCATTATGTAAATGCCTCGTTAAATGAAAAAGTTTCAAAAAAATGAATTAGAATTTGATACAACAAATGTTAATATATTTTGAATAAGTCTGCATGTGTATACATATAAACTTTCTTGATGTTTATTCAAAATATCTATGCATTCTTACAATAAATTGAAAAAAAAATTTCTTGAAGGTTTTTTTCCCCCAACAATATACTCATTAAGAATTCAAATAATAATAATGAATAAGAAGATGGTGTAGTATAGCTTTAAAGACATTTGACTATTTAAAGATCAAAATTTCACAATTTAAATTATTAATTGAAAAATTATTTTTGAATCACCTAAACTTGGAGGTAACCTTACTTTTTCGTAAGAGAATTTTACCCTTCATTTTAATAATATTTTGACCTTAAAATATGTGATGCTGCAATATACCAAAGTTATACTAATTTTGTGGTGGATTGTGCTATTTTTCTTCTTCAAAGGTGCAAAGTACTCATTTCACAGGTTTTCGGGGTGCAAAGTGCAAATCACCCTGGGAAATTTGTACAATTTGATTATTATAGCGGTATCTATAACTTTAGTTATATGTGATGATAATTTTAAATTTTGAAAATTTACAATAAAAAAATTGAAATCGAAAACAAAATAAGATTGCCTTGTCCAGTCTCAAGTCATTTATGTTTAGTTCAGTCCACCAAATCATTAGATGATATATGCTAAGAAAGATACAATAACTTAAATTTAATAAATTAAAAAGAATAGATGAACACATGTTGTTCATAATAACAATCTTTTAGGCTTCGTTTGGTAGGGTGGAAAATAGGAGGAAGGGGAGGGGAAGGAAGGAAATTGAAAGAAAAATGTATATTTTCCCTTGTTTGGTTGTGGAAGGAAAAGGTAAAGAAAGAAATTGAGAATGGAAAAATAAACATGGGGCCCACTGATTTTTTTCCCACCCAAAATCGGACGAAAAATGAGAGAAAAATAACACAAAGATCTCTATAAAATTGTATTTCCAAAATTGCCCATATATAATTAGATGTTTAAATAATATTGCATCTTCTACTAGCATGAATTCTTGCATTTTTTAAATAGCAAATACAACGTGTGTATTTGTATAATACATTAAAAATGTATTTCACATATTTATTTATTTTTTTTATTTTCATTAAATTTTCTATGACATAATTATATTTATAATTATACCAGATTGTGATTGTTGTTTGATACAATGTAAACAAATATTTCATTATATTAATTTATATATTTTATTTACATTATACTTATTTAGTTTAATTTTATTAATATATTTTAATACATAAATTCATAAACATAATTATGATTTATAATGATATAAAGGTATAATTGTCATTTAGTACATAAATTATTTTCTTTTCTTTCACTTTTCCATTCAAACAAACAAGAGAAAATAAATAGATTTTTATTTTCCTTCCATCTGTTTTCCATTCAACCAAATATACCTGTGAAAAATAAAAATCCACCCATTTTCTTTTCTTTCATTTTCTTTCCTCCCTATTTTCTTTTCTCTGTCAAACGCACTTTTAAAGTTGTGCGGTGCCACATATATTAAGGAATTTTTAATTGTTATGCTTCTTATACTCTATAATAAAGATTTCCTTTTTGATGCATCCTTCACCTGTTCAAAGTGGAATTTGTGCTTGTAACAATTATCGAGTAATCGAAGGTGAATTTATTAATTTTCGGGTAGAGGATATCAAATGGGCTACCTCAAACTCACATGCTCACCAACCTATGTATGATGTTTAAAATGCCTAACTTTGCCGTCATTAAATATTAGAGTTAATATTTAGAAAGTTGTGTAAATGAATTTTATTTGAAGGCAAATTTGGAAAAATAAATTAGGGATAAAAATACGTAATCCCCCAAATTATGGTGTATTTTGTACATTGTCATACGAACTTTTACCACATGAACTTTATATTTTTCATACTTAGCCCCCTTCGATGATTTTTCATACAGAAATAGGACACATATCCCTACACGAGAGGTCACTTATCATTAAAAAATGACTGTAGGAGATTACTTGTACAAAAAGTCAAGTTTAAATGAAAAAGTTAATAAATTAAGTGTTGTTATCCCAATACAGTAAACACTCTGTTTTTTTTCTAAAGCTGACACATTTCGTAAAATAAAATTTTGATACTAAAACGATTGATAATATGATGCGAGGTAGTATTTGCACAACATGTACAAAACGCAATCCTTATTCCTTATTGGCTCACTCGTTAATTTGGGAAATTGGATCTTTTTGTTGACGTTATGATTTGGTTGTTGCAACCCTCTCAAACGTATCCAAAAAGCGCATATCTCCAAGATTTGACAAAACACAAAACAACCAAGAACCCGACCACGAAACCAGGACCGATCCCCGAATAAAACCATGGAAACAGCGAATCATGATCATCCCAATCTTCATCGTTATTCCAGACATCATACTGCCAATCAGGCGGCGGCGGTGGTGCCGCCGCATCGCCGTCACAGCTTCTCGCAAGCGGCAGCCCACAGAGTCTGTCATTGCCCTCACAGCTGGACCGATCTAGTGTCTGGAGTTGGTTTCCGGTGGGTATTCGGCCCTAAAGGTTGTTGAGCGACAGGTTCAAGTTACTGAGGAAGTTAAGAGAGGACAGGCCCGGACGGATTGGGCCTGAAAGTTGATTTCTTGACAAATCCAGGGAAATCAGTTCTCGCATTTCTCCAATGTTTTCCGGGATTTTCCCTGTCAGGTAGTTTCCTGCTAAATTCAGGTTAGTTAAACCCACTAGCCCTGTCAAATTTTTCGGGATTTCTCCAGCTATGTTGTTTTCAGAAAAGTCTATGGACGTGAGGAATGACATCGTTCTGGTAAACCTGCGTTCTATCCCGTTGACAATTTCAGGAATGCTTGCCCCGTAATCGACATCCAGAGTTAAGTATTCACTCAAACTGTGTTCGCTTATCATGGCTGAAAGATTTCCAATGCATTGAGGGATGGTCCCTGTGACGTTATTTCTTTCCAGGTTTATTAGTTGGGGTCGAGGAAGTTGGCATAAGCTGTAGAGGAATTTCGCCATGGGACTGATTCGATTGAAGATCTAAGAACGCAAGATTTTGCATGTTTTCTCTATTAATCCATGGTGGGATCGGGCCCGTGAATGAGTTATTGCCGACATCAAGAACTCTGAGGCATGTCGTGTTCTCCATGAATGAAAGCTGTCCCTGGAAATTGTTGTTGTGCAAATGTAAAGATAAAAGTGGTAAAGCAGACAGGGAACTGGGAATTTCACCATGGAAACTGTTGTTTGTCAAGTCCAGCATTGCCAACCATTTCATGTTTCCAATGCAGTCTGGTAATTTCCCTGAAAACTGATTGTTCGCAATATCAAGAATCATCATTGTCTTGATCCCACAAAGAAAACCTGGAAATGTTCCATTTAGTTGGTTATTGGATACTATGAGCACTTTCAATATCAGGTTCTTACCATCTTGAATTGGACTAATGCTGCCTGAAACCATGTTGTTGGAAACATCCAAAAGCAGGACATCTAAAGGTATTGGTTTGAAGGGGCCGTAGAAGTTGTTCGAATTCAATATCAGCCGGCAAAAGGGACGATCAATTGCCTTGTCAAATTTTGGTAATAATCCTGTGATGTTGTTTTTCGATATATCTAAGTAGCGGGCATGGGAATACAACTTTTCAAACCAATCAGGTAAGTTGTCTGAGATGCCTGTCCTGGAAATTCTCAACTCTATGACATCCCGTTGTGTCTGTAGCCATGAGGGGAATGTGGGTCCCAACATGCAAGAAGTTAGTTTGACACTCTCAAGTTGGAAAGGAGGAACCCATTGGGAGCTCATGTTGAAAACTAAGTTGTTGAAGGACATAGACAATTCAGACAACCTTGAGAGATTGGCAAAGTGTAATTCAGACATCTCCCCAGAAAGTGAGTTGCGAGAAACATCCAACTTCTTAAGATTTGAGAGCTGCCCTAAACTTGTAGGGATGCTTCCATTTAAGACATTATGACTAATGTCCAGCTCCCTTAAAGACAGCAATGTTCCAATGGATTCTGGCATTGGCCCGTTTAATGAATTGTAAGAAAGGTGAAGGTATTCCAGATCCTGGAGACAACCGTTTTTTCCATTTACTCCAATATCTGGTATCTTTCCCGTGAATCCATTCTGTGTCAAATCTAAGACCTCAGTTTGTAAAGATTGAGGATAGAATTCGGTATGGTTCCTTGTAAATGATTCTGGGAGAGGTCTAAACAAGTGAGATTTCTCAGGCTGAACAAAGAATCAGGAACTGAAGTGTTGAAGAAATTACTGGAAAAACTGAGGATATTGAGGGCTGATAATCTTGCAAGATTTTCAGGAATTGGACCATGAAAGCTATTGCCATCAAGACGAAGCTCAACAAGGGAAGTGATCTTGAACAACCATTGAGGGATAATATCAGAATCTATGTTGTTCCATTGGAGATCCAAAGAGATGAGAGAAGGGAAATTGGGGGGCGAAAGAGAAGGAATAGTGGCAACCCATGTGTTAGAAAGGTTCAGCTTTATCAGAAAAGGAAGTGTGCTTACTGAATCCAACCACTCCTTAGCTTTTCCTAGGTAAACCCCGGATAAGTCCAAGTGTTTCAAAGAGGAAAGGCTAGATAACCAGTGGAGACTGTTGGAACTCAATCTATTAGTCCAAAAATCACTCAGATCTAGGTACACCAGCTTCGTGAGATTCCCATATGGGGCGGGATATTCCCCTGGAAATGGGCAGCAGATAGATTGAGATACCTCAAATTCTTGAATGATCCAAAGAATTTGGGAATTTCAGACATTGAGAAATTGTTCATGCTCAGGTCTAAAGATTGCAAGTACTTGAGATCGAGTAGAGACGGACTAATCTCACCTGTCAGGCAGGATCTGCTGTAACTGGCAGCAAAATCTCTGTTTTCAAGATAGCACGTATTTTTTCTTTCGTAATCCACTGGTGCTGGATTGTGGAGGATTAGCTTGATAACATGGCCTGTTTTGTTGCTGCAGGTGACCCCTTTCCAGGCACAGCATTCTTATCCACTCCAAGATGCCAAACGGCCTGACTCATCTGTCAGGCTTGTCTTGAACCTGGTAAGTGCTATTCGCTCTCTCTCAATGCATTTTTGCGCTTGAAGAATCTATATTGCTTCTGGCAAATGTTAGTTTTTCTGAGTGAAAAAGGATAAATAAGATCATGAGAGTACCTGGGATAGCCATGGTTGTGTTCTGTATGCTGAACTGAGCAGGAAATTCTATTTAGTATAATGATTGGTGTCAATACAATTAAAAGTCGAAGAGGAAATGTTGAAGGAATTATTAACACCATATGCGGACTAAGAATGGGTAGTAACTAAAGTATTAAAAACTATATGATGAAAGCTGCTAGAATTCATGATTATTATCTTGAGCTTGTTGACAAATGAACAACTGATACACTTCAAGAATTTATAATTGGGGATGGAGCCAAAATTTAAAATGTAGATATCTTAAATCCTAAGAATATTAGGCAATTTAAGAATTTGAAAGGGGTACACTGTGTCCGCACTTATAGATGTTTGCCTGGTCTAGCCTGTCAGACCATTTTTATATCCGTCTGCAATTACAATAATGGAAGTCTATATCAACCTTGGTTTTTTCTAGTTTATCTTTAGGCCATATGGTCTTAAGGTAATTAAACTTTTCACACTTTCTATTGAACTTCCTGATTATGCCAATTAGTCATAGCCAAATCATATGATGATTAAACAGCATTTTTCAACTTCCTTTATTTGTTTTTTTGTTTTGGATGCATATGAAAATCATAGTTAATTTTTGTCTCATTTCAATATTTTCAAAGCCAGTAGCCGTATAATTGGAACAAGAAGTCTATGTTTGTCTTTACTAAAGGTAAATATAACTCTGTGCCTAAAGTTGAGCTTCTGGTATATATTTTTTACATGTACCTGCTTAAGCACTTGCTTATCTATACTTAATTTTTACATCTGCATTGAAATATGATGGAGTTTCAGTGGAAAGTTCTCGGTTAAATGTAATGATGCAGAATATCATGGGATTTGAATCTATTACTGAGGATGATCGATGCCTTTTCTTTTACTTTTAAACTATATTGACCTAGTATATTTATTTTTATTTGTTTTTTAAGAAAAGCAAATCATTAATTATTGTAACAACATGCTTAATATAATTTTGCCATGTTGATGTATCGAACCGTAATGCATGATTACTAAATAAAAAGATCCAAATATTTCACAGATGGTGGATAATATAATAAGACAAGTTATCTATCAAGTTGAAAATTCTGGTTGTCTGATTCTTGATAGCTGCTGCTAGCTGATCATAGGCTCCTACCCATGCACCATTCATCTACTCACTCCACTTCTCTCCTGTTGCCTCCTTCACTGTTCTCAGCGATGCCTCTTTCACAACCTGTTTATATATGCACGCGCGCGCGCGCGCGCACACACACACACGTGTGTGCACACAAATATGTAAGTGTTTAATTTTACAATTTTATGTTCTTGGATCATTTGAAGCATCGGTAGAAGATACCTATTGTTTCATAAAACAACTCATATTGTGAAACAAAATTTTGATACTAAAATGACTAAGAATATGAAGCACAGGTTGTATTTTGCCCAACATTTACAAAACTCAATCCTTATTCTTTATTGGCTCACTCGATAATTTGGGAAATTCAACTTTTCTTGGTTGATGTTACTGACAGCAGGATTTAGCTTGCAACCCTCTCAATGTACCCAAAAAGCGCATACCTCCAAGACTTGACAAAATGCAAAACCCCCAAAACAACCAAGAACCCTACTACGAAACCAGGCCCAATCCCCGCATAAAACCATGGAAACAGCGAATCATCATCCCCATCTTCATCAGTATTCCAGATATCGTATTGCCAATCAGGTGGCGGAGCCACCGCATCACCGTCACAGCTTCTTGCTAGTGGAGGCCCGCAAAGCCCGTCATTGTCCTCATAGCTTGACCTTTCCAGCGTCTGGAGTTGGTGTCCAGTGGGTATTCGGCCTGACAGGTTGTTGAACGACATATTCAGGTTACTGAGAAAATTAAGAGAAGACAGACCCAGAGGGATTTGACCCGAAAGTTGATTTCTTGACAAATCCAGGGAAATCAGTTCTCGCATTTCTCCAATGTTTTCAGGGATTTTCCCTGTCAGGTGGTTTCCTGGTAAATTCAGGTTTGTTAATCCCACGAGCCCTGTCAAATTTTTCGGGATTTCTCCGGCTATTTTGTTGTCTGAAAAATCTATGGATGTCAGATACGGCATCGTTTTGGTAAACCTGCGTTCTATCCCATTAACAGTTTCAAAAATGCTTGCCCCGTAATCAACATCCAGGGTTAAGTATTCAATCCAGCTGTGTTTGATCATCATGGCTGAAAGATTTCCAATGCATTGAGGAATGGTCCCTGTGATGTTATTTCTTGCCAGGTTTATTAGTTGGAGTTGAGGAAGCTGGCAGAGATGTGTAGGAATTTCGCCATGAAATTTATTCGATTGAAGATTTAAGAAGGCAAGATTTTACATGTTTTCTCCATTAATCCATGGTGGGATCAGGCCCGTGAATGAGTTATTTCCCACATCAAGTATACTGAGGTACGTCATGTTTTCTAAGGATGAAAGCTGTCCCTGGAAATTGTTGTCGCGCAAATGTAAAGATAAAAGTGGTAAAGCAGACAGGGAGTTGGGAATTTCACCATGGAAGTTGTTGTTTGTCAAGTCCAGCATTGCCAACCTTTTGATGTTCCCAATGCAGTCAGGTAATTTTTCTGAAAACTGATTGTTTGCAAGATAAAGAATCATCATTTTCTTGATCTCACATAGAAAACCTGGAAATTCACCATTCAGCTGGTTATTTGACATTATGAGCACTTCTAATGTTAGGTTCTTACCATTTTGAACTGGAATAATGCTGCCTGAAACCGAGTTGTTCGAAATATCTAAAAGCAGGACATCTGATGGTATTGGTCTGAATGGGCCGTAGAAGTTGTTGGAGTTCAATACCAGCCGGCGATAGGGCTGATTAATAGCCTCCTCAAACTGAGGTAGTCCTCCACTGATGTTGTTTTTTGATATGTCCAAGTAGTGGACACGGGAATATAACTTTTCAAACCAATCAGGTAAGTTGTCTGAGATGCCTGTCTTAGAAATTCTCAGCTCTATGACATCGTGTTGTGTCTGTAGCCATGAGGGGAACATGGGTCCCAACGTGCAAGAAGATAGTTTAACACTTTCAAGTTGGAAAGGAGGAACCCATTGGGAGCTAATGTTGAAAACTAAGTTGTTGAGGGACATAGACAAATCAGACAACCTTGAGAGATTGGCAAAGTGTAATTCGGAAACCACCCCTGAAAGTGAGTTGTTGGACAAGTCCAACTTCTCAAGATTTGAGAGCTGCCCTACACTTGTTGGGATGCTTCCATTTAAGACATTACTACTAAGTTCCAGCTCCCTTAAAGACAGCAATGTTCCAATGGATTCTGGGATTGGGCCATTTAACGAATTGTAAGAAAGGCGAAGGTATTCCAGATCCTGGAGACATCCACTTTTTTTATTTACTCCAATATCTGGAATCTTTCCAGTGATTCCGCTCTGAGTCAGATCTAAGAAC
>JAOWBU010000762.1:0-25000 GCA_026212405.1 Petrea volubilis
GGTCATTGGCTCTGTCTTTGTGCACAAATTATTTCTTACGAGATTAGAAGACTGGAATTTCAAAGTCGATGTCTTTATGTTCACTATCATTGTGCAGGACCAAAAATTTTAGATTAATGTATAATCTATGTTATTAAGTTTTATTTCCTCTGTGAAGCAGGAAATTTGACAGGAATTATAAAGAGGACTGAGGAAGGGGGGAAAAAACCAACAATATTATGGAGGAATTTGAAGAACTCATTGCCAAGCTTTACACAAAATTCGAAAGAACTCATTGTAGAAGTTCAAACATTATTTAGAGGGAGTTTTTAGTAATTTTCCTAAAATTTACAAGGACCAAATGATTAATTTTCTAGTTATGTGAATCTTATTCCAAAATTAATGTTCCTTCCTTTTTTCTTTTCGTGTTAGCATAAAGCAAAAATTCATTCTCTAAAATAGATTTTTTCTTTTTTCAAAGTTACTTTTCAATTAAAATAAGGGAAAATTACACTTACCTCCCCTGAGGTATACACTATTTACAAAAAACACCCCGATCTATGGGAAATTACAATTACCCCCCTCAATTTACATTCCATCCAACGTATTGCACCATTCGTTAGTTGACTAATGGTTTCCATTAGTCAAAAAGTTTGAACTACCTAAATTACCCTTCTGAAAGTATGAGTAGGTGTTTGACCATAGCAAAATGACTATTTTGCCCTCGAGTGGTTTTTTGTTATTTTTTCAAACAATATGTAAAAATTTTATATTTAATAAATTTTAAAATATTATACATATTTAATTTTTTTTTAAAATGAAATCTTTTATATATATGCAAATATTTATAAACATATACTTCAAAATACATAGTTGTTATATGTAAATTATATTTAATAAATACAAAATACATAAAAATATCTTATAATATTATAAACTTTATTTTTATAAATAAAAAAAATTTAAAAAGTAAAAAAATATATAATCCATTCTAATATTTGATGAACAAAAAAAAAATACACATTATATACAAAATTAAATAAATCCTTTTTTCTCCCAACAGTGCTAAAACACTACCTGTATGTACTAAGCCTCTTCAATATGAGCCCTTTCAAAAGAATAGGCTAAAATTAAACACGGTATTCTGGTTGCATTAAAGGCCTAACCATGCACTGACTCCATTTAATAATATTTTAAAGTTGACATATTTATGTGTTAGTATCTAATCCATGAGGTCAGAACAAATTCGCCCTCAGGCCAATTATACCTTCCCTTGTATCGGTTTTTGAGATGAATGTCCACTAAAGAAGGAATTGCCGCAAGGATGAGAATCTCATGTCACAATAAAGCAATCTCTCAGAGTTATCAGATAAATTAAAGGAAGACAATTGTTAGAAACAATAAAACAGAATATCCAAAAACTTTATATTCTCGTGGGTGGATTTATTCGATAATATAAATACAATGCAATAACAGTTTACAGTACAAACACTATAGCCAAAAGCAAATCAAACAACGCCGTAAACAAATAAATAAACAACAAAGTTCAGTAAACTTATCAGTATTTATTTGAGAAAGCACGACTGAATCACCGGGTTGAGCCGGTTTGCCTTAAAGAAATATTCGCCCCACTAACCGGTGCGATGGGCCTGCGATACTCCTTCCAGGATAAGACAGTCCAGATGTTCGTTCCAAGCCGCACTGCTACGTTGAACCTCACTTCGAAAGCTAAACAGCTCTAGAGATTATGTATGCAACTGAAAACACACACTCAAAAGCTAAACACCGTATACACTCTTAAGACTCTGAAATTTCTTAAAGTAGTATACACTCTTAAGATTGTCTTGTTTTTTTCCGTTCTGTGTGTTTTGCAGGGAACCAGGAGGCAGCTATATATAGGGGGAGGAGACAGCCAGAATAAATTCTGACACATTAATGCATGGTTGAAACCGCCTGAATGCCAACGGACACGCAATGTACCTGGACTAAAAACAGACCACATTCGAAAACGTGTTTGTTTGACCAGGTAACGTGTCTGGCGGTTTCAAACCGCGTTAATTAAATATAGTAACGGAATTCAAAATTCAGATTTTGAATAAAACCGTTACACCAAGGGTAATTCAGTAAAAAATAAGCCCGAGACAATTCGCCCAAACGCCCGAGCCCGCACCCGCACCCGTACCTGGACCTGGTCCTGGTCCTTGGTCCGTGGTCCGTGGCTCGTGGCTCGTGGCCGTGGCCGGAGCCGGGTCGGGTCGGGCGGGTGCGCGTGTGTGGGGTCTTCCTACATGCGGTACTTAGTTGTTTAGTTTACACTATAACAACACTTAACCACATAAATACTAGCATTTTCAAGGCTAAATATCCGATGTGGGATATTTTATACAGCTCTATTTACACAAAGATAATATTTTCCTTGGGCTTTATCTTTGGATTACCATTCTAAATGGTTCAATCCTAGATTACCCCTTGAAAACATCACCTTATTAAGCCCATTTCCAACAACAATATCCAACATGCCCAAGTTCTGATGATATTTAGGGGACCCTGGCCTGGAAGATGATATTGCTGATGACAGTATAAGTCGCATCTCCACCGCCATCACCACCGCCGATCTGCCATCATCCGCCCCACTACACCACCACCGCCATCTCCACCGCCCACCACACCACCACTACAGAGAGAGAGAGAGAGAGAAGGGAGAGGAAGAGAGAGAGAGAAGGGAGAGGGGAGGGGATAGAGAGAGGGAGGGAGAAATTACTCATCATCACCGCCGCCCCTTCCGCCGTCCGCCGCCACCACCACCTCCGTCATGCCAATGATCGAGAGAGAGGGATAGAGAAAACAGATCTGAAAAGGAAAAGGAAAAAAATTTAAAAACTGTATTTCTAGTTTTAATGGGGGTATTTTGAGTTTTTCTCATTTTAAATTTTTTTTTTTGGCATAAATCATTGAAGGGTAAAAATGACTTTTTATCACGGCCGTCAGACATAACACAGAACCCCCTCAATTGAGGGGGTAATTGTAATTTTTCATAGGTTGGGGTGTTTTTTGTAAATAGAATATACCTCAGGGGAGGTAACTGTAATTCGCCCTTAAAATAATGATATAATATGACTAAATATCAACTATTACGTACTCTTTTGTAAACGTAATAATACAAATAGAAAAATTACCCTTTTTAGTTTTCAGCTTTCAACTAAAATCTGAGCTATATCTATCCCAAATTGAGTGGATTAAAACACAAAGAAATTAACATTATCCCAATACACGATAGCTAGAAATAGCTATTGATGGTTGTATTAGTGTGCAGTCATTATTTTTTGTGACCCAAACACTAGGAACTCACGTCATTGTCTTCTTTTGTTGATTAATTCATTTGCACCAATCAACACGGGAAGCAATTAGCTCCTCACACTTTATACGTTAAAATTGGTTTATGGAAAATTGGTACAAAAAGGATAGTCAGTGGTTGACCTTGAATTCTTGGATCAAATTTATAAAGAATTCAATTAAATTAGTGAAGGTGGTGTTTTTATATAATAAATTTGATAATATTATATTTTATTTTTATTTGACATATGTATCAAATATGTCCAATAGAATAGTATATATGAAATATGAAGCAACGGTTACGCTATACAAATTATCACAACAGATTCATTTTCCTTCTCTTTTTGTCCTATGACAAACCCGTGTCTTAATCAACTTTGTCTTTTTTATTACTTGTAAGTTTATGTGGAAATTATATATCAGCGTCAATTTTCTTTAGAATATAATAGGGACATCTATGTGTGATGTAACACCGAAATTATCAATACTTGCATCTACATAATAATGAGTTACAACATTTGCAACATAAATTATTAAACTATAGTCGTATATGATATTATAACTTTGAGTGGGCTATACAATTTGAACCCTGGGTTTCCAAAATTTATTTGTCAAATGGAAAATTTAAATGCTTTGGGACCAAAATGCAGAGAATTATCTTTGTGCATAAAGTATTTCTTATGAGATGAACATCTCAAAGTCATCGTCTTTTGTGTTCATTGTTATATTTGGCAGGACCCAAAATTTATATTATGATATAATTTATCCTATAACCATTGTGAAGTTGGATATTCTTCAGGAATTATGGAGTAAATGCTGAGACGAAACAATAAATTATGAAGGGATTTGAACTCATTTACAAAGGATACAAAATTTAAAAGAATTCATTATTGAATTTTAACGGTCATTTTAAGAGATATTTAGTAATTAATTTTATGTAAACTATATAGGGATAAGACGACTAATTTTCTACTAATAAGAAATTGTTCCAAATTTAAAGTTGCCTTTCTTCCATGTCACCATTAACCAACAACTCAAGTCTCAGGTCTCTAAATTAGATCATTTTTCCCAACTTTATTTTCTCAATTAAAGTAATGATACAATACAATGTTTTAGAAGTAATAATACCTATACAAAACTTTTTGTTGTTAAACTTTCATCTACAATTTGAATTATATCAATCCCAAATATATCACCCCAACACAGGAGCAATATCTAGTGATCGTTTTATCGGTATGCAGTCATTATTTTCTATGACTTGGAGGAGCCTCAAAGACTCGAAGTCAATGTCTTTTTTGTTGATTTAATTAATTAGCATCAATCCAGACATAAAGTTGTCAACTAGCATCCCACACTTAAGCGTATCAGATACGTTCTCTGGAATATTTCATACCGTGTTAGATATGTTATGTAGAAGCAGAATGTAAGTAGCTTGAAGCAGGATGGCCTCATGATAATGGGACCGTCGACCATGTGACCCTGTCAAGACTATGAAAAATGAATTTTCCAATCTATCTACCATTTTAAGTTAACGAAATATATGGATTTAATAAGAGAAGACGAATGCTGAAATTGATATATATCCTGTTTTTGATGATGTATGACTTTGCAAGTTACTTGAAAAACTAACAGAAATAGAATTTCTAATATCACGAGTGGTAGATCGGTTCTTATGCCATTCGAATTCTTCTTCAGCTTGGCATAAACAAGTATATATGATATATACTGGAATCACGAAAACGCTTCATCTCATTCTCACCACTTGTGAATGGCCATTATTTGTATCAAAGTAAATATTTATAAGACAAAACAAGAAACTTTCTCGAAAGTAGTTAAAATTGCATTTAACTTTTTATTGCTTTTAAATTTCAAGTAGAATGACACGGGCCTAGTAATGATAGTGCCACAAACGTCGTCTCACAATAATTTTTAGCACAGCAACAAGAGTTCGATCTCATAGTACTAACACGCCAAATATTTGGAATAACTATCTGATGCCTGTTTATGATTTTAGATAATTTATATTTGGCTTATTTCTAGGAATAGGAGGAAATTAATATACAGGCACCAACACTTTATCATCATAAACTGAATACAATTATAGTACTTTTTGTTAATTGAATTAATTAGCATCAATCAAGACATGACATTACCAAAAAGAAAAAAAAAATCAATCGAGGCAGGAAGTTGTTAGCTAGCATCCCACACTTGAGAGTGTTAGATACGTCATGTGGAATATTTCATACCCTGTCCGACATATTATGTAGAAACAGAATGTAAGCAGCTTGAAACAGGATGACTACATGATAATGGGACCGTTGATCATATGACCCTGTTAAACCTATGAAAAAATAATTTTCAAATATACAGATTTAATATATAAGATAAGAAGAATGCTGAAATTGATATATATATATATATATATATATATATTCTGTTTTATGATGCTTTATAGCTTTTCAAGTTACTTGAAAAATTAACAGGAATAGAATTTCTAGTATCACAAGTGGTAGATCGGCTGTTGTGCCACCCGAATTCTTCTTCAGCTTAGAGTAACAATACTTGAAACAAGGAGTGGTTCGAGTATGAGATCATATTTTCAATTTTCATACAAAAAAAACAATGCGCAAAACAAAAATTATCTAATTGCAACGAAAATAGAATATGAGAATGAAAATGCAAGTAGTCGAAGTAATTTTTCTAACTCACATTTGAAACCTTGTGCAGACTAACTGAAAACTTTAATATGTAGACTTGATTAATTTTTATTTGAATAATAAATCTTTTACTTAAAAATGCGAGTTAAGTGAGTATAAACTTTCATACAAACAAGATCCACTCTTATTATCCAAATTATTGGCCCTAGACCATAAATTAAGCAGTTTAAGTATAAAAAAATATATTAGGTGTCATGTCCAATCATGTGAATCCACTACAACGAGTTTTTCATATTTTCTTCCAAAGTATAGGTTTTTCATTTTTTTTTTCTTACAAAGTATACTAAGAATATATTTATGTATTTACATGATAATATTAAAACTCGTTGAACTGCAACCTCAGATTAATACCCACACTGGGAGGATTTACAATTCAAAAGATTAATACCTACATTAATGCGGCTCGAACTCATGATTTTGTAATCATAAGGCCTCCTCTTTAGCATTGGATTAAGAGTTTCGTGATACAACCCCAAAAATTAACTATAATAATTTTTTGAGACCATACGATCCTTAAATTTAAAGAACCCAGTCAACCCACAAAGTTGGTAATAGTCTCAAAATAAATCCTACGTTATGGTGTGAATAATTATTGTAATTTCTTTACTCAACTTGAAGAAATAGAGAATGCTGGCTCGCCTCATTTGCCGTCCAGCTTGCATAAACTGTTTTCTTTGTGAAGATTGCACGTTTATTAAACTCTTTAAACATAATTAAATAAATTAATTGAATGAACATAGAACAAAAATGCGGGGATAGCTCAGTTGGGAGAGCGTCAGACTGAAGATCTGAAGGTCGCGTATTATTTTTGCTGTCAATTTGACTTTTTTCCAGCGTCGTACAGGTACCTGGCCGCCTGGGCTGCTTCATGTTTTCAATTTTTTCTCTCTCTTTTCCAAGAATGGGCCTTCAAGTCTTAACATTGCTGAGACTCGGGTCCTTGTACGGCTGTACCTTACCAAAAATACAAATATTTCGAAACAAACATTAATTAGTAGGGCGGTCAATTCGAGTCCAATCCAATAAATGATGTTTGATTATAAATATTCCCAATTCAGAATACATGGATTGAATATAAAATTAATCCAATACGGAATAAAGCCATCCAATTTATTAAAAATCTGAGTCCAAATTTGAATAGTATTATGTATTAAGTAATCTTATATATACTAGCTATTTGGGCAGATTCAATACGTGTGCAAAGTAAAAATATGCATTATTTATTTATGCATTTAGATTTTAATAAATTACATTAGGAATATTTTAAATTTTATATATTAATACCTTTTTAGTATTTATTAAATTTATGATACATGAAAAGTAAAGTAATTTATTTAAAACAATATATACATATATATATTATTAAAAAATAATTTAAATATTACAATTAAAAAATATTAAATAGTGTGATATGTAAGAAAAGAAAAAGAAAATATTGAGAAAATAACAAAATCTTGATTGTGCACCATTTGTCTTGCATTATGAGCTTGATGCATCCTATATCTTGTTCCGAAAAATTCCAATCACATGGTTGCATGCATGGACGAATCTTGATCAGTCATTACAACACCGATAATTTTACCTCCCATTACCTTACAAAAATTTTGCAGCAACCATCTATATGAGTCAGCTGTTTGCTTGAATAAAAATGCACCCCCGAATATACAAGTTGTGAAATCATTTTGCACTCCGAAAAAAATGACTAGTGGAAATGAGTACTTGTTGGTGTTATAAGCGTTGTGAAAGGCTAATACATCACCGAATAGATCAAAATCTACCTTTGACATTCCATCACACCAAAAAAGCTTAGTTATTATACCCTCGTCATCAATGGTGTACTTGAAAATGAACTCTTTATCATATCCCTTCAAATCTATCAAAAAGCCCAATGTTGTCTTTACATTTCCATGTTGTATCATTCAAACTTTCTTTCGTGAGATAGTTATAACCAGCTTTCCTACTAAATGGTAAATGACCTGATTCTCCATGTAATTGGTTAAGAAAATGCATTATTTGATGTGGCCTAATTCCGACAAAGGTCGTTGTACTCAACCAAGCCTTCTCAACACTAGTCAAGTAGTCAGAAAGAAATTAGTGTGATGTAGTTGTTGTTTCTAAATGATAGTTGTGTTTTGTAACAAAACACTTGACCTTATATTTTCAATTAGAAAGATCAATAGCTACACGAAATTTCTCTGGGCATCCACACCTTAAATCAGGTTTCTTTTCTCTTTTAGGAGGGTCATCATTGTTAGATTCCCTGTGGGTGCCTATAAGCGAACATACCCATTGCCTATTTATAATATACTCATTGTTTGCATTAGTTAACTGAAAACCTGCACATCTTGAATTCGGCATCAAGACTATAATGTCTGTAGAATTCTTCAGCATGTTCAACTTTATCAAAGATTATCCCTCGCACAATATCCTCATCGACATTGGCAGACAAATATTCAGTTGAAGTGAATGATGATCAAACATTATTTGAATTACATTCGCTGCTATTTGCCAAAGAAACATTCTCCTCACTAAATTCTTGGGTCAAATAATCACGAGATTAATCCTTATACTTGGTAAATAGCAATGAATTTGACACCAAACCAATTAAGCCAACACAGATTAAGTTTATCCACCAGATATTGTAAGATTGACGGGTTAGGAAACCATATATTTAGGTATTAAAATGGAGAAATTGATTCGGGCAATGCGTATAAAATTTTTTACTCAAGCAAACAGACAATGAACATAATCTCAATTAAGCAAATAATAAATCTCTAATTCTATTTTGACTCTTTTCCTAATTATGAAATTGTGGTCACTATAAAATAACTCCTATGTGTTTGCAAATTTATTTAGCCAATCCATTTGATCTCTGCCTATACATGGGAATTTGATAAGAATTTAGGTTCACATTGAAATAAATCTTTTCACTTAGCTATTCAAAAAGGGGGCACCAAAAAGATTCCCAAAATATTCACACAAAAAAAATTAAATTACTAAAAATAAGAATTATCAGTGCACAGAAAAATAAAACCTGAAATTTTATTTAAGCGACACATATGAGGATCAACAAAACAAAACGACGTAGACGGAAATTTTTAGCAAAAAATATACTATATTACCGAGATCCAATTTCGGACTCATGAACTCTCTAGTCACGAAGTTAGTAGAGGACCCCTGAGCCATCAATTTTCCATACAGAGAAAAAAGTACCCACTACAAAGATGGATTCCTTAGTTCCGAGTTACGACGGTAGCATCAAGAAGGAGAGCTCCGAGGGAACACGCCTGTTTTCTTTGGTTGGTGGGTCGGGTGGGACGGAGATTATGAACATTTAAACAATTTGAGATTGCATTTTATACAAGCTTTGTGAGGGTATCTTAGACTTTTCGCTGGTCAAATCATAATAAACCAGTAAAGGTGAACCGATTGTACCTGGATACGTCACTGGTTCAGGGGTATCTCCTTGAAATTAGGCACGAGAGTACCTCACTGTAATCAGTCCGAACTTAAAAAGGACTACATAGGTTCTTTTGGGCCATGTTTGGCTCTGTATTCCAACCTTCCTCATTTATTTTTCCTTTATTATTATTGTTATTATTTATTTATTTTTGTTGTTTTCTTTTACGCAGCTCGTTTTGTACTTAGTTCGAACATGACCAAAAAATGATTTGTCTACCTCTTTATTACATTGTAATAGATTGAAAGTAATATTTTTCAGGTTAAAATTAAACATAAGACGGTCCATTTAAGTTAACTGTTCTTATAAATACATTACTTTAAAAATATTTTAAATACAAATTATCAAAAAGAAATATTTTAAATACAATACCGTCGGTCAAATGTTAATTTATCCCGAATTTTTCGCAGTGTCTTTTGATATAACAAACTTAATACTTCAAAACTAGCACGACATTCTAATTAATTCACGGTGCTACATGTTGAATTACACATTAAACGCATAGATGAAATACTCATTTATACAATTCCTTCTAAAAATTTGAATTTTTAGGATGATCAAAATTATTCTAAATTTGGGTGTATCACCCGGACGTGTTAAAAAAAAGACAAATGAAAGGGTAGGAAGGGAAGTTTGTAAACATTAGAAGTGAATTTCAGACATTTCACCACATTCATATTTTCATGAAAATACATTTCCCCCACAAAACCCAATCCAAAAGTTTTGAATTATCAAGAAAATTCTAGCCTGGATTAGGTTCGGCTACAACTACAGTTGGACTACGTCCAAAAAACATGCAATTTTAAGCACAAAATCTACTCTTATCAGACTAAAAAGACACCTCTACACCTGATCTTCGGGTCAAAAGCTCCCTGATAATCTTTTTGAAGCTCTCTCCAGTGCTTCCCTTATGCGCCAGAAATTGCAAGCGACAACATAGCACCAAAACCTCGTAAGGTTTCAAATGCTGAAGCACCTCGGGAGCTCTGTCATAATCCTGATAGATGAAAAACCGAAAAGCTGTTCAGAATCGGGATCGCTGCATTCATACAAAATTATACCCCTCTAAGAAAAAGTTTAGCGCCCTCTAATGTAATCTAATGATCACCTTTTCAGTGACAACAACAATTGGCTTAGCGATGAACTTGGTTTCAAGTGCTTTAAGTCTTGTTCGTACCATTTCAATATCCTAGGGTCATTGAAAAACACCAAGTGATTACAATGAAACAACATCCACCAACTGAACAGTTCGAAAATAAAATGAAGACGTAATGGCAGACTAAAACAAGAAACTGGGAGAAAACAAAAAAAAAAAAAAAGAAAACATAAAAGAATCCTCCATGTGTGCCATGGCAACGGCATCTGATATATAAGAACAACCAGCTTTCTTACAATCCATGCACCATTCTCAACTACACAAAGTAAAGTATCACAGCATCAAGGACAGGCCCAGCAAGGAATTCAATTTTAGGGGGAGAGGGGGGCGAAAGAAATTTTTTTAAATATATTAAAGGTAGATTTGTCATTTTGGGGTTGGGGTTGGGGTTGGGTTTTGTTTGTTTGGGGGGGGGGGGGGGGGCTCCAGCCCCGTATTTGGGTCCGTCACCATGCAGCATGTAAAACATCAAAATTGTTTCTTGAACCATGATGGAGACTCGGAGGTGTTACAGTCAATAAGGCATGTTAAAAAGACTAAAACCTTGAATAATAAGAAAACTATAGAGAGGAATCTAAAGAAGACATGCATTATACCTTCATTTGAAAAAAATGGTGGTCACTGAAGTCAAGATGATCCACATGTGCCGGTCCCATCTGCAGAGAGTGACACCTTGTTTACTACAACAATATGCTGGTAATATGATAGAGATGTCAAAAGAATGGCAGCAATTTTTCCCATCTTAAGGCAATCAAAAGGCTATATAATCACACACCAATATAGACAAAATATAGGCACCTTTTCAATCCTTTGAATGAAGGAATCAGCAAAACCGATGCCTGAAAGGCATAATACGGTCATATTATCTACAGCCTTCAGTGAAATTTTACAGGAAACATCTCGACATGGGAAGAAATGTGTCGGAGCCAATTTAGTGAAGAAGATAGGAACGGACTTTTTAACTTCTCGAATGGTTGATTCTAATGAACAAATATCATTTTCCAGCACCTGTAAGACACAGGCAAATTAGACACTGGAAATCATAGGAAACATACATTTTTGAAGGAGTAAAGGAAAGGCATGGAAAGGCATGTGCTAAGAGATTAAATCAGTCATATACCAAATCTGCGTGATGGATGACAACAATATCAGCTCGGCGAAGTGCAGTCAAAGGTTCCCTTAACGGTCCAAGTGGAAGTAACCGATTATTTCCCCATGGCATCATCGCGTTCACCATCACAATCTCTAGACCACGCCATAAACTCAGATGCTACCTTCCAAATGTTTACACTTCACATAAATGAGTTAAAATCCCACCTTATTTTCAACTACATTTTAAATTAAATTCCTACAAGGGCCAGATTAGAGAATATTCACAGTGCAACAAAAAGTTCGGTAGAATTTTGCAAAGAATTTTTCTCAGCAAAAACATAAAAACATAAGAAAAAAGGTTTTCTTTTACATAAAGCATATGAAAAATTTAGATTATAGTAGAGCTACAAGCCTCTCCAAAGAATTTAAGTGTTACCTGCATCCCATCATCTAGGATAGCAGCCCTAATTTTATCAGAGTTAGATAGAACTTTTGATTTCTCTTCACAAAAGGGTCCCTCAGTAGTACCATGAAAAGTTACATAACCATATCGTTCAAGAAATTTAGCAGCAATGGCTGCTCGATCCGGGCCTACACCGATTTTTGCCAGTGTTCCCTGCAGTTGCCTCTGAAGCATTTTAGCTTCATCTCCACCACCATAACCCTGAAACAGAACATTAGTGTTAAGTTCCGCCACTGAATAAAAATTACATTACAAAATAAACCAAAAGTTAGAATAAACTACCCTAGTCAGAATTAGAGGTGAAATTCCTTCATCAGCGAATGAGCGAGCAAGAAATTCCACCATTGGAGTTTTCCCATTGCCTCCCCATGTCACATTCCCAACACTAATCACCGGCACTGGCAACCTTAACCGTCATGACAACATAAGTTCAGCCACATAATCCAAGAAAACAAAAAGGGAATCTCAAACCCAAGAAAGAAAAACAGCAACAATGAATACCAAAGAAACACCAAAGTTAGAAATCTTTTATTGGCTTTAAGCCTGAAAAGGGCTACGATTCCAGTACCCCAACTGGGCTTTTTTCAATTTTTTCTGGTGTTACACTGCATCAGGACAAAAAAAGATAGGGGATTTCAAGAAATTACCTGTGTCTGGAGAGAACGTTGAAGCGGTAGAGTTGGTGGCGGAGGCGGAGAGCGAAGGAGTAGAGAGAGGAAGAGACGGAGAGGAGTGGGGTGAGAGAAAGCTGCAAAGCCGAGAGGGTCGAAAGCCTGTGAGAGGGCGGGGTGTAAGCGATTTGCTTCACCGCTCTGCTAACATTCTCCATTCCAGAGAACGAGTGTATAACATAGTTTGCGGCGGAGAACTGGTGGCGACGGGATGGGCAGGCGGCGGGGTTTGGGGACGGGGCGGTGATGATAGGGAGTTGAGAGGGGAGGTTGGGTTTAAGGAGAAAATGGCTAAGAAAAAAAAAAATGAAAACAAAAATGGGGAAAGAAAAGTAATTTCTAAAAAGTGTTTTAATAATAATAAATTTATTTATTAACTCTGGTTTTTAGTATAAATTTTGGTGATAAATGTTCAAAACATATTAAAGATACGTTTGACACTTGAAAAGGAATATGATAGATATATTTACCCACTTAATTTGTTACTTGCTTGTAAAATTTTAAACTCGTGATTATAAAAGGCTCGAGATCTGTTTGACAAATTGTTTAACATATTTTTTTATTTTTTATTTTTTAAAATTCCGATAAAGATAATAGAGTCATTTCATTATCTTTTACTTGAATGCTACTTGGATCCAAATTTCAAAGAAGGTATGTGTAATTTTTCATACATGAGTAGATCTACGTCTAATTTAACATAATCTCAAAGGGGGGCTTAAGTATTATTGTCCCTATATTTAACATATGCACATTTTTAGGGCGAAGGATATTGTGCTACTTGCCATTCAATAATGGGGATACAAGTGAGAGACATTATGTTGCTACCAAAATCTACCATTTTATTGCCGGTGTTCGTCGAACTAACATCAACACACTGCCCTAAACTCATATTATTCACTAAATAAATAATTATAACTAGCTTCACATGTATAACATAATAATTATCTAGAGTGATGATCCTAAATTTTTTTAGTAATACACATTGTTCATTATCAGAATTCAAAATTATGAAACGTAATAATCCAAAGAGATTTTAACTTGTTAAAAAAGCTTTTCTTTCAACATTTAATTTTCTACATTTCTAAATACGGAATTCATATCTATTAAACCAAAAGACCATAAATACAAAAATTTAGGAATATATAACCATAAAATTAGCTTATAATTTGAAGATATTTTGATTTGACTTAGATGTCAATATATATTGACATCAAGTGGCATACTAGAATATCGTTTGATAAAACAATTTAATTTATCCATCCAAATGGAGATTCAACTTTTTTTTTTAATAAATTAATAAAGATTCCACTTCTAAGTACAATAGTTTGAGATACCTTAAGGATATGTTTGTAAATTAGGAATATGTTTGATAAATGCATTTATCAAGTTAATTTATAGCTTGCCTATAAAATGTTTGGCCCATGAAAATAGAAAGGCATAGTATTTGTTTGACCAATTAATTGGATAACAAATTCCACATAGGGAGTGTAATACATTTTCTTGTCATTTATTGCACTTTTTATTAATTTATGAAAAGATCACTTTGTCCTTCATTTATGATTAGGTACTCATGTTAAAACGGTGTTATAATGTTGAGGGTAAGAATGAAAAAACATCAAATATTTAATGACAATAAATAACTCTACATCTAATCCAAGATAGTAAATCAATATTTCCAGCTAATAAATTGGTACAAATGTGAAATATCTCGGATGAACAAACCAACTAAAAAATAAGAAATAATGTTATAATGACTCTTATTAATGTCAATTAGGAAAGTATTACTAATGTTAATTAAGAAAGTGTGAGAAGGGTAGATTTACGCTTTTATTGAAAAACTTATTTTATGTTAATTTTTTTCTTCACGCCAACGAGAATGTTTTGAGGCTTGAGTTTAGGGGATGGGATCAGGGTGGACACTGAGAGGGAAGGAAGAACTTTTGGTTTGTGAATGTTGGCCTTAGCACGAGTGATCATTGGATGAGTTGGTTCGGGAACGGATTGTGAGAGCAAGTGTGGGGTTGTGTTAGGAGGAGAAGAGTTGAGAGAAATAGATTTATGTGACGGTAAAGTAAGACTTTGAGTAGAGGAAGTCGATAGCATGTCATGAGTAGAACTAGACGTAAAAGGAAAGAAATTATGGGGTGAAAATTGTGGATGTAAAAAGGAAAATAAAGATTGTGGTGGAGAATTTGAAGAGTGAGTAGCGCACAAGGCAGAAAAAAGAAAAGGTAGATTCATCAAACCGAACATGACGGGAGATAAAGACTCGTTTTCAAACATGACGGGAGATAGAGACTCGTTTGGATAGCGGATCATAGCATCGGTATCCCTTATAATTGACTGGATATCCTAAAAATATACAATGCACAGAACGAGGAGCTAATTTGTGGCGAGAAGTTGATGTTAAATTAGGAAAACATGAACATCCAAAAAGACTTAAAATGAGAGTAAGATGGAGTTTGTTTAAAAAGAATTTCAAAAGGGGATTTACTATTAAGTGTAGAATTATGTTAGAGGTTAATTAAATAAAGAGTCAATTGTGCTTTGCACCCCAACGTTTAAGGTGTTTTGCACTGCAACGCCCAATCGTTGCAAAGGTGCACCTATAGTACCCCAACTTATAAAAATGTGCTCCAAGCGTTGTTTTTAAAATTTTTCGGAAAATCTTACATTCACATGAGTTGGGTGTGCGTGTTTGAGGGCCAAAAAGGATTTTTCACATAAACAAATTAGGGCATAAGTGTAAATTCATTTTAACCCATTAAAATCAGTGGCAACCTTTCCCTTTATTGTATATATCTGGTGAATAAATTAAGGTTCATCACAGCAAACAATATAAAAATAGAGGGGTCATGCAATTGTGGAAAGTCGACTTTGAGTAGAATATATCATGGTTGATCTTAGTCTGAGGAGAAGGTTGGCTAAGAGAGATTTTGGGTACATACATATTTTTCCTTTGTGTTTCAAGTTTTTTGTATTTTTTTTCTTGTATTTCTTTTCTCATGTTTTTTTTTTTGCTGTAAATTTTGATCTTTTTCCCTTCTGAAGTAGCCTCGTAGGTGCAATTTCTTTGTTGGGGTTTATCTTCCAAGGTGTGATCGAGCAAGGAATTTCATACCGAGACTACTGCGTTGAGTTTATCATTAGGAGAATCATATTATGATGAAAATTTGAAGAAGAAGAAAAATATGGATGTAGGTTGGCTTGTTTATTTTTTGGAGTTTTGTGTATTTTTTGTGACAACTCATGCCATTTTGCAACCTTTTTCACTTGGTTAGTGAAATAAAAAAAGGGCTCAAATAGCTTTGCACTTAACTCTTAAATTTTACTAAGGTAGTTAACTGAAAAGGGTTGTAAGAAAGCACATGATGTCAAGTGCAATTTTTTGGTGGGATAATGCTTGGTAATTATGATTTGTCAATTTTGCCCTCACAAACGCACACCTAAAACATGCACAAGCATTCTCGATGGAATATTTCTCAAGATTTGCCGAAAAATTCAAAAAACAATGCTCGGAGCACGTTTTTATAAATTGGGAAACTATAGGTGCACCTTCACAATAGTTGAGCACTGAAATGTAAAACACCTCAAACGTTGGGGTGCAAAACGCAATTTACTCTTAAATAAATAGAGGTATTTAATGCCTCAACCCAAAATTGTGATGGTAAGTTAGCTTTGAAATAAAAGTGTTCGAACCATATTTAAAATGGTGCGATGCATGCGCTCAACTTTACCATTTTGTTGATGGGTATGAGGATAAGAAATACATAAGTGAATGTCATATTAATCCAAAAAAATTCAAAAATCAATTTTATTAATATATTTAGCAGCCCCATCTCATTGGAAATTTTTAATAGAGACAAAAAAGTGAGTCTGGACATAAGAATAAAATATTTCAAAATTTTCAAATATTTCTGACTTTTGTTTTAAAGGATAGACCCAAGAAAATTTAGTAAAATCATCGTGAAAGAAAAGATTGTATTTAAATCCAGAAAATGAAGAAATAGGAGATGTCCATAAATCACTATGAATTAATTCAAACGGTAAAGTGGTTTGCGAACAAGAATCAGAAAATGGCATTCTAGGATGTTTGCCTAATTGACAAGCTACACAAAAATCATGACAACTCTTGGATTACTTAATAAAACTAGAACTAGACAATAGCCACATAACGGCAAGACCAAGATGACCAAGACGATGATGCCAATGATCCGCAACCAAAGCACTGGAAGAGTTTGAAGCGGATGGATGAAGAGAAAACGAGTGGAGATGGCCATTACTGTTGCAACGAGAAGGTGCTTCTTCATTATTTTATCCTTCACGAGAAAACCAGAATTAGTTAATTCAATAGAGCAGTTATTTTTAGAAGTAAAGCACCGAATAGAAATAATATTTTTGCAAAGCAAAGGAACAACTAAAACATTAGATAATTTAAAATTGTGACCAAAATGAGTGAATTGAAGAGATCTAGTGTGGGTGATGGATAAAAGAGAACCATTACCTACACGAACACAGGTAGTGCCACAATATGGAGAGAGATTGGATAAGTTACCAGAGTGTGGTGTCATATGAGACAAAGCTCCTGTATCAGGATACCAATTTGGATCAAATTGTAGTACATGTGGAGAGGAGGCTTGGGTACTAGTATTTGTAATCATGGCTTTTCAAGAGAGCATAGGGCAGTCACGGGCTACATGGTTAAGGCGCTAACAATACTGATATATCAAAAGAGCAAGATGATAACCATATGACAGTGGAGGACCAGACGAAGGGCGAGAATAAAAAGATAGTTGAGATATAACTTAAGTGGGTGCGTTATTAGAAGAGTTACCGTGCCTACCATGCCCTCCCCAACCACTGTTAAAATTACCATGGTTGATAGACTGGTGATAACCACCACGACCAGAATGAGAAGAGGCACGACTTTTGTTGAATGTTTATTGTGTTTGAGAAAGAAGAGTAGTGGTTGAGTCATTTGATGAGCCCATGAAAGAGTTAGAGTATTGAAAGAGTTGAGATTCATGAATAAATTAAATAGATCTGGCTTCGATAAATGATGGAAGGGTAATACGAGCAGAGATGGATGCATGGACAGAAAAATAATCCGAAGGAAGAGCGGCAAGAAGTTGAAGAACTAGATCTGTTTCAAATATAGGATTTCCAATCGCTATGAGTGCATAGGCAATAGCCTTAAGACGATGTGCATAATCAGTGATTGAAAGATCGCCTTTTTTAAGATTGTGAAATTGCATCTTAAGATGAAGAGTATGGGAATTAATTTGATCGTGAAACAATTTCTCAAGTTGGAGCCAAGCATTGCGAGCAGTAAGATTTTAGTTTGGCCGGATAATAGCCTAGAGAATATCCAAAGAGATAGTAGCATGAATCCATGAAAGAACAATAGAATCGATTTGTTGCCAAAGATCATACTCGGAATTAGGAAAAAAAAATTATTTTTGTCATCCTGAATAGACCTAGAAGGGTAAGTCGTAGATCTATCAATATAGTCGTACACGCGATGGCCTTTGAAAACGAGAAGATAAAGCTCACACGAGAGAAGATAGTTAATGACATCAAGAATTGTAGAGACATAAGTCTTCATATTAGATAAACTAAGAGTAGGGTGAGAGCGTGAGGGAAAGGGAGAGCGGGTCGTAGTTTGTGAAGTTTGGGAAGAAGGAGAAGCCACGGGAAAGAGTTAGGGAGAATATAAACGTAGGTTTAGAGGCGTGATGCCATGTGAAGAATTAAATAATGTATTGATATGTATAGAATACAAGATATCAAAGTATATATAGAGTACAATATGGGCTTTGACTAATACAAAAAGAGCCTTAGCATGTAAATAAAAAACCATAGCCCATACAAAAGGAGCCCCAACCTATATAAGGATAAAACTCTAAATATGCAATAATTAATAGGGAGAATTACATCCACCTCCCCTGAGGTTTGGCGAAATTACATTTTAACCCACGGTTTTTTGTAAATTACAAAAACCCCCCTGAGGTTTGTAATAATTACAAGTAATGGACGGAAAGTGTAAAAAGTCCGTTTTGCCCTTTATTTTTTGCTGATATTAAATAGGGCAAATTACATCTACCTCCCTTGAGGGTTGGAGAAATTACAATTTAACCCACATTTTTTGTGTATATTACAATAACCCCATGTGATATGTAATAATTACAAGTGATAAACGAAAAATGTATAAAACCTACTCTAGCCCAAAATTAACCTCACCAATGTGTTTTTCCACGTCAAAAAGTTGAAGACCCGCTTCAAGATCACCGAAAAACTTGTCAGAAAACGGAGCCATTTTTTCAATATTATTACTTTTAACCCCACAAAGATGTAATACATAACATACAACCCCAAATATTTTATATATATGACAAAAAAACCCGTCAAGGGTACTATCGGAACTTTACGTACAAAAACTAACTGAACCCTAACGGTCATAAACGGCTGGGGTAAATTGTTAGACGGAATAAACCCCAAGGGGGTTTTTGTAATTTACAAAAAATCGTGGATTGAAATGTAATTTCGCCAAACCTCAGGGGAGGTGGATGTAATTTTCCCTAATTAATATTCTAACATTACTAGTGTTACTTAATTAGGATAGTAGTGAGGAGGGTAGACTTGCGCTTTTATTAAAAAACGTATTTTGTGTTCTTTTCTTTTGGTTTGAATCACTGTCATTTCACTTAGAAGATACGACATCGTTTTAGGATAAATAATCCCAATCCCATATGGTATAGGATTTGTTAGGTACAAATATACCCGCTTGGGGCACCTGAAAGCAGATTTTGGTTAATGCAACAATCCTTTTTCTTTTTGCCTTTCTTCTACTTCTCTAATTCTAATTTTGTCTCTCTTCTTTCTTACTTTTTACTCACGCCACCCACCATAACAAATAACTATAAATTTAAAATATTTTTTTTCACAATATACCTATAATTTATGTATTGTATTTAATCATATCAAATACAGCAAACATGTCCTAAGTAGCTAAATACACATTTTTACATCATCAATTCATCATAGAACAAAATGCAACTCGCACACAATATTGCTGACGAATAGCAATTGGGTGTTTGGGCACATTTAACAAATGTTGGATAATTTTCCATGGATTTTCAATAGTTAAAAGGCAAAATGCAATTGACCCTATAAATTGTGAAGTGTTAGCCTTTAACAAAGAAAAAGAAAAGGAAAAAAGAAAAATACAAACAAACAAAACCTTACGATAACACAAAAGAGCCATTTAGCCCACAAAGACCTAGAAATGAAAATGTTATACGAAATAGCCTACTCGAACAAGCCCCAAAAATCTTATGCCAATTAAGAAAATGATGAATGCATACAACAATACCTAATGGAAGGGATTACAATTTAATTTAAATAGGGATGCAAATGAGTTGAGTTGAGATTTGGTATTATTTTTAGATTCGAACTCAAACTCGAATCAAATAAATCGAGCTCTCACTCTCAAACTCAATTTGAGTCTTGTTCAAGCTCGCACTACTAGAAAAAAAGGCATTTAGCCACGGATTTTAGCCACGGATTTGGCAAAAAATCCGTGGCCAAGGAGATTAGCCACGGATTGGCCACGGATTAGCCACAGATTTTTTTCCGTGGCTAAAAGTGGCGTGGCTAACCTTCGCCACGGCTTTTTAGCCACGGCTGGGCTTCGCCACGGCCAAGCCGTGGCTAATAGCCACGGGCAAACCGTGGCCAACTTTGGCCACTTTTTTCTAGACATGGCCTAGCCGTGGCTAACAGCCACGGATTAGCCACGGTTTGGCCGTGGCTAATCCGTGGCCACTGGAAAAAAAAAAAAGCTAGTTACACCCAAACCCGCTGCCCAACCCGGACCTGCGCCCCAACCCGGACCTGAAACCCGCGTCCCCAAGCTTTTTTTTTTGCGCTCAAGGAGATTCGAACACGGGACATCAATGTTATAAATCGAGCATGTAACCGTTGCACCAAGGGAGTTCTTTGGTTATTGATTGATTTTTTTTATACTTAAACTATATTGTTACAATATTTTAAACTTAAATTATCTAATAAATTTCATTAGTTTTATCAAATTTTTTAATTTAATTTTAGTAATTTTTATAAATTATTAACCAATTATTTTTTTAAAAAAAATAAAGATATTTACCTTTGACTTTATCGTTCAATATTCAACTTTTTTTTTATGACAAATATTTAATAAACTAATATATCAAAAACAAAAATTATAACAAAAGTCTATTTATATAATTTATATTTAGATAATAGCAACTTTAATTCGTGATAATTTGTCAATATCTTCGTATATGTGTGGTATTATATAATATATGTCAAGTATATATATCATATATATATATATCAATATATTTATCTATTTTAAATATGTCCATGTATATATGTATCAATATATATATATATATATATAAATGTCCAAGTATATATATTGATAGATATGTATCTATTTTAAATATGTCCAAGTATATATGTATCAATATATATATAAATGTCCAAGTATATATATGTATCAATATATATATGTATCCAAGTATATATAGATAATTTATATTGAGATAATTAAAATATCAATAACAAAAATTTATCCGTGGCTAATTGTTTTTTTTCATTTTTTTTTGCATCACAGATAAATTTATATATATATATATATATTGATACATATGTAAATTTATATTGATACATATATTTATATATCCAAGTATATATGTACCAATATATATATATATATATTTATATATATATATATATATATCATGTATATATATACATATGTTCAAGTATATATATATATCAATATATGTGTATATATATATTTCCAAGTATATATATCATATATACATATATCAATATACGTATATGTCAATGTGTATCTCATATATATTAATATATTATATGTACATTCTAATCCTCTATATATAGTCTATATGATATAAGTATATATCTATATAGAACATATCTAATATATGTTATAAATGTAGTGTACGTATATATAGATCCAATATATATATATATATATATATATCTAATCATATGTACTATATATGATCAATCATCTATATGAAATAAACATATATTAGTGTATTATATATCTAATATATGTTATATATGTACTTATACATCTAATATATATACAGCTAATTATATATAAATACACATATATATAAGTATATCTAATCTTATACGTATGTAATATATCGAATCATTTATTATATATATCAATATATATAATATAATATATATATATATATTACTTAAGTATAGCAAAAATTAATTATTAAACAAAAAGTTAAAGTGGTGTAGTGGTTTAATGCTCTAACTTTAACTAACAGGTCAAGAGTTCAAATCATATTTGTTGCAAAAAAAAATAAAAATTTTTAGCCACGGCTAGGCCGTGGCTAAACCGTGGCCCTTAGCCACGGCCTGGCCGTGACTAATCCAGCCACGGCTAGGCCGTGGCTAACCATTGGCGGCAAAACTGGCGCCAAATTTAGCAACGACATTTAGCCACGGCTTGGCCGTGGCTAAATCAGCCACGGGTAATCCGTGGCCAATCCGTGGCTAAAGCTCAAAATTTTTTTTCACCGAAAACCGTTGCTAATCCGTGGCTAATAGCCACGGATTAGCCACGGATTTTCCCGTGGCTAATCCGTGGCTATTTGCTCTTTTTCTAGTAGTGTCGGTTCGTTTGATTTAAATTCATGAATAAATTATAGAATCGAATTCAAGTTCGAGGTTGAGTTCAAAAGTTTTTAATTATTTTATTGTACTCGAGTTCCAAGTTCAAGATTGAGTTCAAAAATCAATATATTATTTATAATATATATGTGTATATGTATATATAATAAAAGAGTATTACAAAAAAAAAAAAAAAAAAACCAAGCCTACAAGCAAGAATTACTCAACTCAAATTATTTGAATGTGAGCTCGAATCTTTGTTGATTTGGCTCATCAAGCTCGTGAGTAGGGGTGGGCGTTTCGGGTCGGGTATCGGGTACCCGAGCCCGACTTATTTTTTCGGGACGGGATTCGGGTTCGGGTTTGATACCCGAAATCCCGATCGGGTACCCGACATAATTAATTAATAAAAAAAAACTTTAATTTAAAGGTTAAAAGGCTAAGCTCTCACTCTGCCTCTCACTCTCACAGTCTCACGCCTCTCTCACTCTCTATCTCTCGCCATCTCAGGTCTCAGCTCTCTCTCTCTCACGCCTCTCTCTCTCAGACTCTCAGTCTCTCACCATCTCAGGCTCTCAGCTCTCTCTCTCACGCCTCTTTTCCACCTCTTCCATCTCCTACCAGTGGGCAGCAGCAGCAGGCAACCAACGAGCACAGCAGCAACTACGGAGGAGCAGGGCAGCAGTAGCAGGCAGCAGCAACCGACGAGCACAACAGCAGATTTTTTCAAAAAAAAATTTCACTTTACCTGCTGTCCAGTGATCTGTCTGTGAGCAGCAGTGGCCAGAATTTTTTTTTTTTTTTTTATAATTTCGGGTACCTGATCCCGAAAGTATCGGGTACCCGATAAATTCGGGACGGGATCGGGGAAAGGGATTTTACTCCCCGAAATTTCGGGTACCCGTCCCGAAAATCTCGAATCCCGAATACCCGTCCCGATGCCCACCCCTACTCGTGAGTAGATTTGGCTTGTTTGCATCCCTATACTTAACCACGACATGGGCAAGTAAAAGTCTGGCGGTGGTATGGGCAAAATGGTTCTCAATCCATTGACCCAACCCAATTCGATGATTTTGGGTCAGGTTGGATCCAATATTTTTAAAATAATTGGGTTGGGTTGGGTCTCATATGACTGATGTTAATATGGGATTGTAAATTGGTTGATAATGAGTTGGTAATGGATTAATACTAGGTCCTAAATGAGCTAGCCCAAAAACAAATATAAATATATGTGTGTGTGTGTATATATATATCTTTTTATTTTATGGTAATTTATTTTAACATTTTAAAACCATTTAAAGAGTGTATGAACTAGTAATTCTAATTTTTTTTCTTTTTTGGTATTGGTTAAACACACAAGAACCATAAATTGGATTCATTAAAACCACTCTTAACTCATGTACTACCCATTTCGACTCATTTTCAACCTAACTTAATATGTCCCGATTCAAATTCAATCCAACCCAACCCAATCAATTGCCATCACTAAGTAAAACTAACTTTCGTGCCAACTTCGAATATTCAAGTTCAAATTAGGTTAGTCACGTCAAATTAATCATATGATTAGTGTTATTATATTTATGATTTGATTATAGTCACTTTATTTGAGCTAAATACCAATTACATAGTAAAATTAATAAATTCGTCATCTGATTTGATTAGGCGAAATCAAATCCAGTGCCAATAACCAAATAAGTAATTAATGACACACATTTCGTATAATAAAGTATATCGTATTAAATGAATTTATAAATTATAAAATTAATTTATAGACACATTGCTCATTGGCCCAGTGGGCGATGCCAAATAAATGGGTCGGCCGCCTGCCCTTTTAGGATAGTCCTTTCTTTGTGATGGACTAGCGTAACAAGTAAAATAAATTCTTGGTCACATAATACTTTTTATAAGTGAAATAATAATAGGAAATTGATGTTTGAATTATTATGCAATCATATCTGGCATATATAAAGTGATAATTAAAAACAGTTACAAAAAAGTTATAACATTAGTTTTATCATTACCAAGTGCGCTAATAAATTTTTTGAACTAATAACTATAATATAATTATTGTAATGTACAACTTATGAAACATAGCATTTTTTATTTTATTTTTTGATACAATCAACTCGAAATACTTTACAAATAATAACTTATGACACATAGTTAATACCAACATCACATGATCACAGAAACATCTTGTCATTTCTTGTAGCATACATATCCTCAAACATCAATTAACCATGAAGCAATCCTTCAATGTAAGAGGAATTGATTGTGGTACAAAAGTGTTGTATGTTGGAAAATCCTTAGGACAGTTTGACGTGGTTATTATCCAAAAAATAAAATTGGCTTATTACCTATGGAGCTCAAATTATACAATATTGACCCCTAAATTGGTGGGAAAATTGGAAATTTAATTCTGTA
>JAOWBU010000763.1:0-25000 GCA_026212405.1 Petrea volubilis
TTCTATTATACCGATACAATAAAAAATCGTATTATTTTGGGATAGACTTTAATATTTTGATTTTCAAACAAAATATACAATATAAATTTCACAGCATGCAAACTTGAATTTGATGGGGTCAAGTGGTGTGTCCTTTGTCCACAAATATTTGCACTTGGATTTTTGAGCACATCCATAATTATATTAGTAGTGTTTCACTTGTCAGTACGCAAAATTTTATTTCCCAAATTTTTTCTTAGAGTGTGTAGTGAAATTTGTGTCGCTATTTGTTTTTTTTTTTTTTTTTGTGAAGCATTGAGTATACAAAAACATTTTTGGATATAGTTGTGTAGCTTTCTGTTCGGGAGGGGTAATAATGGATTGCTGAATCCATTTAGTTCTTCTTGCGTCGTTCTGTCCTCTCATGTGTAATAGCTTAGGGCTTCTATTATTGGTTGCACGAGCTCGTCGGTTAGTAAATTGTGGTAAAAGGATCCGTCGAAACATGGAAGGGCACAGTTCGAGTGTCATTTTTAAGATGCCTGAGCAGTATACTTATATGAGGAGGTTGACACACATAAGTGACAAAGATTGCATAGATAATCTTAGAATAGATAGAAGGGTTTTTTGTAAACTGTGTTACTTGTTGGAGAATATTGGGGGTCTAAAGAAGGAATGTTTCGTGGGAATAGAGGAGAAAGTGACAATTTTCTTGTCAATTCTGGCACACCATAGGAAGGTGTGCGTAGTGAAGACGGATTTCCAACGATCAGGGCACACCATTAGCAAATACTTCAAGCAAACTTTGAAAGCCACAATTAAGATCAGCAATCTGCTTCTCGTACAACCCAAACCTGTTCAGGATGAATCCAATCATCCTACATGGAGATATTTCAAGGTGATTTGGTTTTAAATTTACGCATTCTGCTTCCCTATACTTGTTGCTGTTGATGTCATTAACTAGATATCGTGTCGATCAGCTAAATATTGATACATTTAATGTTACCTGTCATCGAACTAAATTCAACTATTTGCATTAGGGTTGTCTCGGTACTCTAGATGGTAGGTACATCAAAGTACTAGTCTCTTGCTGACCAGAAGCGTTATTTTAATCGCAAGAGTGATGTAAGTGTGAACATGTTAGGTGTCTGTGACTGTCGTTATGAATTTTGCGTACGTACTAGCAGGATAGGAAGGATCAGCGGCAAATAGTTGCATACTTTGTAATGCCATCCACAGGCCGAATGGACTACGGGTGCCATCGGGTAAGGTGATGAGGCTTTCTTTGAGTGCAATTTAGCAAACACTAGTTAATAGAAGTACTATTACCAGAATATTACCATTTAAATAATGTTGATTTAACTATCAGGTAATATTACTTGATCGACTATGGATATATGAATGCGGATGGTTTTGTAGCTCCGTATCGAGGTTGTCGATACCATCTGAAAGAGTGGGGCCCGAACAAACAACGCCCCCAAAATGTGAAGGAGTACTTTAACATGAAACACGCTAGCGCACAGAATGTTATTAAGAGGGCTTTTGGTTTATTGAAACAGAGATGGGCCGTGCTCCGCAGCAAAACTTTTTACCCCTTGCAAGTCCAAAAATAGATTACACTTGCTTGTGCTTTGATGCACAATTACATTTATCGTCACATGGCAGAAGACCCAGAAGAGGCCAACTTGCAAGTGGAGAGTGACTCAGATGACTACGAAGAGTCGGCACATATTAGTGGCTTAACTAGCACACCAGCTTGGACCAACTGGTGCAATGAACTTGCCAGTGGCATGCACTAGGAATGGCAGAGAGGGTAGCTCATTTCAATAGGAGCTACCCGCATTACATGTGGTTGTGTTAAGGGAAATTTGGGTTGTGAAAGTTTGTAGTAACAACGAAACTGTATCACGGCTCATGAATTGTGCCTCTGTCTTTATTGTTATTTATGTTATACATCTTGTGATAAACTTTTAAAAATTTGTTAGTGCGATAATGCAACTGCTTGCCATATGTTTTTGGATCCTTAAATTCATAAATTCAGCTTGATAGTAGGCTTTTCTGTGTATCGTTTTGGTAGCATCAATTAAGTGGTCAAATTGTTTTGATAAGTTTGGTGACTTGACATTTGTTATTCTCTTGTACAGTCTCACACCGAGCAGACCCACTCATATGGAATGAGTTCTAACAATCTGAGCAAAATTGCTACACAAACATGCAGATACTGGAACAAGGTGGAGGAGGACGGGTTAATGGATGCTCTTGAGGCTTTGTGTACTGAAGGTTGGAATGACAACGGATCTTATCGGGGTGGATATTTACCAAAGCTGGAGCGTTGCTAATGACAACCCTACCTACAAGAGGGATACTACACTGGTATATAAAAAGCAAGCTCCAAGGTTGGAAGAAAACTTACCACCTTTTGCACGATATTATAAGTAAGAGCGGCGGTCGAGGAGCCACCCTACATCCCGGCTCTTTTATGCTTGATGTGCAGGATAAAACGCTCTGGGAACAACATATTGTGGTAATACTTTAGTGTTTGTACGGGAGCTTTGGATGACATATCACGTTTCCAACTACAAATTTTTGTTAACCCTTATTTTGAGTTTGCCCTCTTTAAAATGTATACAATGTGTTGTGGTAGGAAAATCCTGAAGTTGCAAAGTTGCTAGATAAGCCATACCCCTGCTATTATAGGTGGCCTAAAGTATAGGGTACCGATCACACCGTTGGTGATGGTGCTTGTGACGTTGGTGATGCCATGAATCAACTGTTCAAGAAAGACAGAGAAAAATCGGCTGCAAATGACGACATCGAAGGTGCCACAGCTAACGTAGTCGAAATAGAAGATGATGCGCCGTCAAAGTCGGTTGTCCCTGTGTCTTCGGGAAAGAAAAATTAGTGCTCCTCTACAAAATGTTCGTGTAATGATGCATGCGAGGGTGAGTACTATTCGCTCGTCAAAGCTTGGGTGTAAGGTTCTTCCGTCGTGTTTGAAAACTTCGTTGAAAAAATTGCAGAAGTATTTCCAAAAAATATCAATTTGGATAGTGGGCAACCTGCTACGTCTGAAGCTGTTGGTTCCAAGTCAAACTCGTGCTCTGGAATCTTTGAAAAAATTACAACCTTTAAGACGTTGAACTTATAGCCCAGCAGCTGTGTTGCTTTCATCATCTAACTCGAAACAAGTTAGAGATGGAGGTATTTGCTGAAATGAACAACAAGGCGTGCGAGCGCTACCTACACATGCTATTGGATGGATCACTACGCGTCTAATTAGTTTAAAGCTCAAGCAATTGGTGATATCTTTTGTTTGGTATGTTAAACTACTGCTAACCCTACTTTTCATGGATGCCATCTGTGGTGTAAATCTGAAATGCGAGACCCTGCAAATATGGAACATCGATCAAGGGACTTGTTGTTTTGTGCTGTTACATATACGAAGGATTACATGTAATTGGAATTACTATCAATTTTGTCTCTGGGGTTTTAACCTTCATTTCCCGCTTGTAAGTGCTCGTCTTTTAATTGTTAATTGCCTCTGCTTTGGAGTCATTGAACTAGTTGTCTCACTCGATTTCAGTTTGCGGCTTGCCTACTAATGATTAATGTGCAGTTGTTAGCTTTTTAATTCCATGATATGTGCACCTGATTATTCATTCGGTTTATTAAAACTTATATTTGGGCCATGTATACAGGATAAGGATTGTATTATATTTTTTGTTTTTTTGGGGGGACCATAACGAATGTTCTAGCTACAGGCCTAATTGAAATAAATTTGTATGCACCTGAAAATTCATAACTAGTTTATGTTAAGCTTATTATAGGGCCGTGTAAAAAGCAGAAGCACTGTATTACCATTTTTTTAGCCCTTTACGAATTTCCCACATGCATTCCAAAATTAACTAATTTGAGTTGATTATGACTGTATGAAGAGTTGTTTGATTTTCTCGATTTGGTGGACCCAAAAACCAAGTTGCGTCATATAATACCACCTTCCCATCGACAAGCAGCGAAGAAATGGCCGAGTACTTCATACTAACGATTAATTTGAAGAAAAAATGAAGTGATTTTACTAGGCGGGATTTTGTCATCCATTCTTAATTACCCCTGGACAAGAGTAAGATTTTATGATCAAACAAAGTGGAAATTGGAGAAGACATTGAATAAGACATATCAGCTTAATTATGGTATGTTAAAGAACAAACATATTAGAAATATTAAGTGGACTAATACTTGATATTCTAACTGTGTTTGAACTAGGATGTATACAATGTATAATTTATACATGTATGTTGAAAATGACAAGCAATAGTAAAATAACTGGTTGCGATTCAGCGGCGTAGCTAGAAATTTATTTCAGTGGGGTCAATCAATAATAAATAGCATTTGGAACTTACTCAATATGTATGTAGAATAAAAAAATATACAATTTAATCATATACTTGAATTTTGATAAGTTAAATTATAAATACTATATTTTTATATGGATATTCTTTTGGTCTTAACAAAATTAAGATGAGTTAAAAATAAACATAATTTACTTTTCAATGAAATTATATAATTAAAAAATAATTAAATAAGAGAATTAAAAATATATATAATAGTATGTCATTGGAGGAGAACGAAAAGAGAGATTGCAAAAAGTTAAAATAAAAAGAACATGCAGTGGAGAGAAAGGGAAAATAAATTAATAGGTCAAAAAACTTGTTAGATCAAAGATAACTCTAATAGTTTAAACTAAAAAAACCTAAACAAGTATTTAAGCTCACAATTTTTTTTTTCAAGATAAATGTCCATGTTTGCAAATCGAATTATATGTATTATAATATTAGCACATATATATATACATATACATATATATATATATATGTATAAAGAATTCTTATTATGAAAAGAAGGACCATTTATTTATAAGTTTTGTTAGTGGAGAATTCAACTTTATCCATTTATTGTTATTTTATGAACCCTTACTATTTTAATTTTGAATTTTCTCACTGGGGTCAAAGAGAAGAATTATTAGTATAAAATCCAAGAGAACTCACTTTTCTATTCATACAATGATGTATATATAAAGGGGCTTGGGAAATTTTGGGGGGGGGGGGGGGGTCAATTGAACCCCCTGGACACAACGTGGCTCCGCCATTGTTGGGATTTTAATTTTTAGTTGATATTCTTTTACGAATAGCACTTTTAATTATCATACTTTCGTACTGTACATACATTTTGTATGCATAAAATTCGATTATTTTTTTTTAAAATGCATTTTACGTTCAAATCATTGATTTGAATACATGTATATATGCAATGGGATAAAGAAATAAACATACAAGGAAACTTTTGCAAGAGTACACACACACACACACACACACACACACACATATATATATATAATTTCTTTTCCAAATCTAGCAAAGGTGCAACGAAAAAAATATGCATAGACATAATGTGAACAAGAAAAACAAAACCCTGATAAATATTGGGATAAAGAAAAAGAAAAACTATCAACTTCAATGATACTAATGCATGATACTACTACCATTCATTCAATTAGCAACAAAACAATACAACATTTCATTAAGACCATCACCGATGGCGCTTTGCAAATCCACAACCCCAAGCACTCGGAATAAAAAACCAAAATGGTGTTGACAGGCAGACGACCCGATGCTTAAGATTACTAAGCCGAAACGAAAAACACATAACACGACGACACTACTACCATGCATTAGAACAAAACAAACGTACCATCCATATTTCCTTACAAGCTGTGGCCCCAACTTACATATCCGTATATTATAAGACAAACAAGTTAACAGACGGGACTATTTCACTAGTCGAGGCCCACACCACAACTGTTCAACAATCATTTATGGAGCATGAGTTGGTTGATGACCGTTGGCTACACTCCGCTGGTAATAACTTATTACTTCGTAATGGTGGAGGCGACGTAATGAGGCGACATGATAGACAAACATCTGAAGACATGTTATCATGTGCAAAGTTCCCAATCAACGTCGAGTCGGCCAGATTTGGACCAAACAACACAGATATTTTTTGAAAGTGTGCGATTGGGCAATAGCCCACATTCAATTGTCACGTACATACAAACACCCCAAAAAAAGAGCAATCAAGCATACATTATTATTTCGAGTAAATGTATACTAAATGCGTACCGTCGATGAAGCGCGTGACCTCTTACTTGTGTTCCTCAAAATCAGGCAAATTGCCAATCTTACTCTTTACGACACGACATCCAAATGTGAAAATGGTCTGCAACTTCTGCCAAAACGGTTCCTTGCACACTCTATAGACAAAGCCAAGATGGTGGACCTATGAGCATAAGTGTACGATGAGTTACAAAAATATTCGACACAGATAAAATGATATACGAACTAAATTTCTTACAATCACCTCACATATGATGTCCCACATGTTCTTCGAAGTTGTGATCACTTCGGTTTCCTCATCGAACATAGACCGGGGTGGTTGATAATCCAATTCATTGTTATGAATCTCTTGTGCGCAAACTGAAACCGTTTGAATATGTAGTAGTAATCGAATTTTGTCTTGAATTTGTTGTTGATGAACACCATGGCACGAGTTAGGACGTGCCTATCATCCTCATGTAACACCGTCCATTCGATGATCGCAAACACCATGAGATCCAACAAGAATTTGCTCTCCATTTCAGGAACCCAACCGTCGGTGTAAAACTTTGCGAAATGGCTTCCGGGACGGGCTTCGATTGTGAATTAGATGCTTATGGGACTATTTTGGAATGACAATGATTCGTGAGTCAGTTTTGGTGTGTCATTGAAATATCCAAAATTTCACTAAGAGGAAATTAATATGGCCAACTATCTACTGGAAAGCAATAACAAATGCTAATTAATATTTCAGTGGAAAAGGTCGTGGATCAATCAACTTGGAAGATAAATTGCTGAGTAAGTTAGCCATCACTATTTACTTGAGGGAGTTATATGTCTTGTCATCCATTATGGCAACTTACTTACAAGAAATAAGAAAAAGCCCAACAAAATTAAACAAAATTAAAGGCCAAATGGGTTAGCTTGTCTACCCGGTGATATGCACTTGTACACTTGAATTTAAATTGTTATAAAATTAAAATCATTAAACCCATGTTTAAAAAAAAACACCAGAAAAAAAATGCCCCAACATGAATGTGTCCCGTACTACGATACATACTTTTTTTTTCCATTAGGGCTACAAATGGAAGCTCATTTCATGTCATCCATTTTGTCTACTAATTGGACACAACAGTATAAAAATTAACAAGGCCCAATTCTCTAACCGAATTTAAATGTTGGCAGAGTACATGAAATTAAAACGACTTCAAGGGACTAATCCATAATGCCGTAGGAACAAGTATGGGCAAAAGCATTGTACCCAAAAAGGAAAAACAAATGGTGTAACTATATTTGATAGCAAATCCAAAACATTATCCATTTAACAGATGGTTCTTTTCACCTTAAAATCTACTACCTTGCAATCCACCTTAATAGAAGGAGATGAATTGCGTTGATATAGTGACTTGCATAACTACCCCTATTATTGAAGCTTACCGATTTATGGGGGGAGCCGTGGGACAAAGAAGGAGAGGGGGTGGGGTGTTACGCACAAAATTAATTATACACTACACCAGTGGCAAAATCAACTAAACATAAACATACAGTGAGCCGTCAACACAAAATATATGCAAAATGTACACATCCCACAAATAAGCCGCTAATGCAACAAAGGTCCAAGGCTTTTGCAAAAAGTGATACCATTTTAAAGTTTCACATATACCAAAAGTTAACCGCGAACTGTCAGTGCGCGGACATTGAAAGACATTACAAGCATACTAATCACTAGACCATCAAACCCTAAAACTCAAATTACCTACAAGGAACGACCGATAAGAATCCCAATGTACATGTATGCAATTGTGCCAACCATAACGCTGAAAGAGATGGTAAGTGCGGTCGTGATGTCCACAGACTCCGCTATCTTCTTACCGATGTTGTTAGCATCCCCGCCGGTTACTGACTGCCTTCTTGTAAAATGATCTGCCTTTGCGATGTTACAATTGTCAGGGGAAGAGCAAGACCCCACAAATATAGGAGTAGGATCCGACACCTTGTCCGTAGATGTAAAGGTTTCATCAGCTACACTCGGAGAGGAACAGACCAAGTCACTCCATGGTACTCATCCCACCACTTGAAATATCCTTTGTGTTTACTCGGGAAAGGACATCGGTAAAACCATTGATCCGGGTTATCGTCAGTGTTTGACTTCAATAATTTCATTACCCTGCGCTTATATGAGCACAATGGTGGATTCATAGTGACCATGTCTACATGCTTCTCCTGACACAAATTGGCGAGAAACAAAATATTAGAGGAAAAACATATTTGTGCACAATTGTTAACACACCCATCCGATTATGTTAAACATCTACTATGCAAATACTGGTGCAGCAGAAATCAGGGCACCGTCTAAGAAAATTCATAGTCTCGTTTGATATTAGGAAAATACAAAAACTAAGAACATATATAGATCAACGATCTGACACTTCAATCCAAAATGGCACACAACGACACAAATCCAAAAAATTGAACATAGCACATAACCAAGAACTACTCATCCATCCACGATTGGACTAAAGAAGTCGATCGCAGTCACACAAGACCACGCACATACACATCACAAACCGAAGGTAAATTCAACAACCCTGACATTTCATATAAAGAAATCCGACCCACAATTAGTGCAAAATTATTCAGGTAGAGCACACTACTTTATATATCTTTCCTAATTATGTTTATTTATTCTCGGTAAAAGGGGGGGGTGGGGGCGGGGAACGATTCTGCTAAACGGACAGGGACTTCTATACATGCAGATGCAATGTCAAAATAGCAATGGCTACAGAAATAAGGGGATCCCGATCTATTCCCCAATATTACATGCTACTATCGCCCAATCATACCCTTCACCCAGTTTTTATACACGAAACCCTTGCCAATTTTGGCTAATTGCCTAGGGTTTTTCTGCACAACAATTATTTTACCAGATTTGTGTATGGAATAAGAAAGAAATTTGATATGTAGTTCACAAACTTACCAGATCTACGACCCCTCAGATATAATTGGATATTTTTCACTGGGCAACACCACTTTCTCTTCCGAATGCCTGACCATGAGGAGTGGTACTTTGAGCTCCCCTTTGTTGTTGAGTTTGTGAGAAAAAAGATAACAATTTGATGGGTTGTCTTTCTTTTTATTTTTTAATTGCAACAGGGCAAATTAGACATTTACCAAAAAAACTTATGTTACACCTTTTCAAACACACTGCATGTCACACATTCCACTACATTCAGGGAACTTATTGTGTTATTTCAAACAAACATGCCACTACCTCAAGCATCACCGGGCCAAATGCGAACCAATAATAACATTCTAAGATTTCAAACAAGGCCTAAGTGTTTTTAAAGTTGTACAAGATATTATGCATTGATCTTTTCAATATTGCAATAACTATGTGGCGATATAATCAATTTCTTCTTAATTAGTAATTATGTAATCAATTAGTTAACCTAAAAAAAATGTAATCAACTAGTCAACCGAAAAAATCCAAATGAAATTCGGGATGTTAGTAATGCTTAGATGTCCCTTTCTCTTTTTAATGCTACTAGCGTTTGTGCCCGTTTTATGAACAAGCTTTTAAATATAATGTTATTTTAATCACCGAATAAGTATATCAATTTCCATTTTAATTTTTTTCATTCAGCCATGTTTCTAATAATAAATAAATTAATTTAATGACCAACTATACTATTTATAATATAAACAATTAATTTTAGATATGTCAATATACTAATGAAATTCTACATTTAAATACTATACCCTCATCTTAATATACACAATGTATTAATTAAGTTTGATGTCTAAAAATAATACATAGACTTTATACATAAAATGTATTCCTTGTCATCATCTTCAAAATTATTGCCATTCTCATATTCGATTGCATCTTCTTCTTCTTCTTCTTCATCTTCAAGTTCATCGTTAAATTCCCCCTCTTCAATATTTTGACCAATTTCATCAATGTCTACATCATCAGCATTATTAACTGCACTATTTTTGAGATTCACCTCCTCTGCACAAGCAACACCATCAACCTAGAAGACTCGTGGGTTCATTATCGAGTGCAAAATTTACAAAATCAAATCAATGATATTTGAACAACATAATCTTCTTTTTGGGCACATAAGGATACTCTAACTGAATCACTTCCTTCAGACCTCATTTGATTTTTAGGATTGGATTCACCTCCCTTAAGTTTGTATTATGGTATTGGGCCATATTTTGGAAGTTGGATTCCCAATTTGATTTACCAATCTATATAGATTGACTATATATTTTCTAGATTGATGAGCTAGTTTGTTTCAAGAGTTTGGGTTGTACTATTCATGAATGTACTATTATACCCTTAACTTAATGATACACAATCTAAATTTGAGAATGAGTGCTTCTTGATGTACAGACCTGGCAAAAAGGTGTGTTTCTTGATGTACAGACCTGACAAAATCAACCACAATAGATCTTAGAATAAGAACATGTTTAAAGAATGATAAAAAGTAATTAATCATTGGAATTTTGATGGATCGGGTTGGCTACGTCTTCTAGTTGGACCATCTTTAGTAGTCATTTAGATTCAAAATAGGCAACTCTTTACCTTTACTATGATGAGATCAGGAACACATTGTCACATGAAGATTGTAGTTCAATTTTTGTACAACCCTTGTGGAGGGTTTCCGAAAAGAATTGTAATCTTCACGTGACCGTGTGTTCCCGATCTCATTATAGTATAGGTAAAGAGTTAATCGCACCCCTCGTCACTCGGACCATGGAATACCTTTGCAGTTTCAATCAAACAAAATCATATGGAAAAAGGAAGAAAAAAGAAAGATACATCTGGGTATGTGAAAAAAATTGAGTAGCAAAAAAACATGTCTCCAATGAATCCCTGAACTCAAGCATAAATTTTTCACTCAAGCAAGTAGAAAAAGGAAATGGATTGCGATTTCATCAAGATGCTAAGTGACTTTGCAAGTTGATCTTTACAAAGTTCACTCTGTCGGTAGGAAAAAAGTCTCTGTGTTGAGTTAAGCATACGATGGATAGAGAATGTTCTTGAATAATATAAATGACGAGCTTTGTGAGGATGAGAATAGATAGTCAGATTTTCTGCTGCTTGCATGTGAAGACCCTAATCACTTAATCTCTGTTTGTGAGTTTCTTGATTGAGGGTTTATGGGAATTGGTGAGGGAGAAGAGCAATTTCTTATGGTAAGGGGTTAGGATCAGATAATTAGTTTTACGGGGCAAAAATCGTAATTTTGAGGGGAATAACAGAGGCAGGAAAATAAATACATAACTATTATACTGAACCCACCAAATCCTACTACTATAATAATACCACCAACCCCCCCCCCCCCCCCCCACACACACACACACCAAAACAAGCAAGTTGAGTACAAACTCTAAACCATGTATTGAGTAGATGTGACCATGGACTGAGGTCTCAGAGTACATATCAAGGCAGTGATTCAAATATGGTTTATTTAACGGACTAACATGTGTATTATAATGTATTACCACGAATCAAACAAGAAGGTTGTAAATTTCAGAAGGTTTGCTCCTTCGCCCCTTTGATCAAAAAAAATAAGTCCCCTTAAGCTCGTGTTATATAATTCCATTTTATTTTACTCTCACTTGATTTCTCGTATTTGGCTTTTTTTTTCCTTCTATTTTTATGGCAAATAAATGGTATATGAATTATTTTTTTTAATCATATATTTAGTTTTATACTCCCCCCCCCCTCCCCTCCTCTCTCTCTCTCTCTTTCTCTCTCTCTCTCTCTCACACACACACACACACAAATATAATTATCCTTTGAATTAAATAGTTGTAATTGTATTATTCAGAGTATTCTATTAATACTTTAAATATGATTTAAGTTAAGATAATTCTTTTAGATAATAACGCATGTGGAAAGCGATAACAGTCTAATTAGCATACATAAATTACATAAATTTTAAATTACTGAAAGGTTTTGCACAAGCCTAAAGAACGTCTTAACAAAATATCTTCACTTAAGAAAATTTAAGAGAATTTTTACTTAAAAAAATACTTTTTATATTTTCTCCTGACATGGCTAATGCTAATTAATATGATCCCTCAAAATTACGTTATATTATTTATTTCACTTTATTTTTTATTACTCGATCTTTTTTTTTTTTTAAACTTTCTTCTTAATTCCCCTAAGTCTACAACTAAGCTAATATGCTAATCATCGTTTGTGCTACGAGGAAGCCTTGAATATAATAGATACTAAAAGGACTGAGTAGTACTTTGTTTTATTGTTTTATCACTTGAACTTTTTTGTTATTTTAGGTCAACGTTAAATTGATGGCATATGAATGATTTTCAATGTAATTATTCTTTATTTTTTGCCTCTAATTAATTAAATTAAGCTTATTAATAGCTCAATTAATTATAAATGATTAAGAAGGGACATTCTGTTACATTAATAATGATAGTGAAGAATAATGTACTTTTACTATATATATATATATATAACTATTCTACTTACAATTAAAATACAATTTAAATGAGAATATATTAATAAATTTTCATAAAAATTAAAGAAAATTAAAATAATCAAATCCTTCATATATACTTCTTAATAAGTGATTTACAAGTATAGATTTTAGACATGCAATCCGATGAGGCATTGGAAGGGATTGGTGGCTTTGATTGGAACTAATTAAATAGAGGTAAAGTGAAACTGGTGTTGATCTTTTAGTTAAGCAGAGAAACCAAAGAAAATATTTGGTAGCAAGACGGGTGCTAATCAATATTTCTCAAATATTAATTATTGTTAGAAAAAGATACACTGGAAAATGTTTGGTAGAGCTGATCCAAATTGTTCTATCATCAATTACTGCGACTGACAGACAAACAAAGAACTTTAAAAAAAAAAGGGGGGAGGGATGATTATCAAAAGATTCAAAACCTCTTGAAGTTTATCTCAATTGTAAAAATGCCCCTCTATTTATTGAAATTACATTATCACCCCTGAAGTTTGCTTCTTTCATACAATTAGCACCAGCTGTTAGGTGCTCCAATTACAAAAAACCCTCTATCTGTTAGCGTCAGGGGGTTCATTCTAATTTCTATAGATAGAGGGGGTTTCTTGTAATTGAGACAAACTTGAGGAGTTTGTTTTTGTTTACCCAGGCAAGAACCTCATACAGATTGGCGGAGTGATTTTAGCCAAAGCCAAAACTGATGCAGGAAGTGCCCAAATCCCTTCTCCACATATAAAACCAGAAGCCACTGCTGGCACCATCAACTCTGCCTTCTCAGAGCTAACTTTGTGCCACACAAACACCACAAGACTCCCCACACACATATCGATGGCGAAATACCCTCCAATCAGAAACGGGACGGCCATCGCGGTCGGCAACGGCATCCACCTCCCAATCCTCTCTGGCGACACATCTTTCACCAGATTAACCGCGATAGCAAATGCGAAAAAACCGAGACAGAGCTGCAGGCAGTGTTGGGGCAGAGCCGAGAACCCCTGCACGCCGATGACAGCCAGGTTTCGGTATATTATAGCATAAGGGGCCTTGAACTCCCCATCCGGATTGCCTATATCAAACGCTTTGTAGAACATGAAGAAGCTCAGAGGGGTTACTATGCAGCCCAGAGCCGTCCCAATGGCCTGGCTTAACAGCATTGCCCTCGGCGATGTCAACGTCAGGTGTCCCGTCTTGAAGTCTTGCATCAGAATGCACGAGACGTTCGTGATGGACTTGAAAAGCCCGCATGCGGCCAGCGCAGCTATGACGCCGTGCTGTTTGCCTGACAATGCTGCTATTACGAAGAGCCCCACTTTCCCGTAGTTGTAGGACATGTTGATGTCCGTTAGCCCGGTCCCGTACGCGTTGCAGAAGGCTAGAGACGGGGCGAATATGTAGGCTAGGAGAACTAAGTACCATTTGAGCTCTGGGAATATGAAGGGGATTGCAATCATGGCTATTATGGCCAATGTTATGTAACCAGTGGCTCCTAACCATAGAGGGATGTTTTCTCTGATGAAGACCTCATCTTTTCGACGATCATTTAGAGGATTTTCCCCATTTTCTCCGGCTGCTACTGTTGCCGCCGCCAAAAAAACACAATTGTGACAATCCATTTTAAGTGATAACAGTGACAATTACATTTCTAGATGTGTTTTTGATAAACGTAAAATTGGTAAAGTGGAAGGTGTAGTATAGGAGGCTGCCCGAACAATAGTGATTTAATTTTAAGAAAAAGGTATAATAATCTCGATACTACTCAAAAATAGTTGCATTTGTGAGTTCAATGCAAAAATTATAAGAAATTTTTGAAATAAAAACGGAATATTTGTAAACAATGTGGATATTATTTAAAAATAAGTGGTTCAGAAAGAATCGAAATTTCAATCCACCCCAATATTTGGGATCGATTCTATAAATGAAAAGACGATCTCCTTCATCCTATTGGATTTCATTTAGACGAGGAGCCTTATAAAGATTGTATTGATTCTTATCAAAGAAATATTGAAGCACTTCATGCTGTTCAAAAAGTCAAGTACAAATAACAAATACACTGTCGTCTCCTCTCCTACAATGATGTGTAGATGTACAAATTTTTTCCCTTTTGTTGCAAAGTTACAAATATTTCCTTTTGATCGCCGGAAGTTATCAATGATGAATTTATTTAATTATGTGTAATGGTCGATTAGAGAATGACAACTATAAGGTGAAAATACGGTATAAGTGTGATATGTAAAAATTTGAAACTAGGAGGAGAGATTTTTGTGATTCACATAGTTAGATTTTGAATGATAATATCATGTAACTATTTATGTGCAATGATCAATAAGAGAAGGATAACTATGGTTTGTAGATAAGTTACAAAGAATGTGTAATTTTGGACCTAAGGAGAAAAATTTGTATATTTGTAAGTTATTGCAGGGGAGGACGTGGCATAACTTGACATTAAATTGATGTCACTTCAGACTTACCCGAATTGACATTGTTTTGCTTGAGCCTGCCATGCACATTGATGATTGTGACACGTAATATCTTGACAAACATGTAGAGGCCATCACCCAAGAGGAGTGCGATTGAGATAAAGACCTGCCAAGCAAATGGTAGTTCAATATTATCAAGGTTTAAAAAACAAAAAAAAACCGTTGACATTTGACATAGTTTTACGAAATCTCTGATAGTATGAAAAAAAAAAAAAATATATATATATATATATATATAAAAGTATCTCCTTAAGTTTTGTTCCATATTACATATAACCTCGAATTGTTGGTGGGATTTATAATACAAAATCAAAAATTAAGAAGGCATTTGTGACTTTTTGTATCACATAAAATTTTGTTAAAAAAAAAAGATGTAACGCCAAATATTTTCAAAAAAACCCGTATTATTATCAATTCGAATACTCGGTAACATTTTCATGTAATATTATCTGTTATAATCACCGATAAACATCAAGTCTAATGCCACAAAACATTCGAATTGCATTAGTACTTGACTGTATTATTATCAATTCGGATATTCTCTAACGTTTTCTTCTAACATTGGGCCAGTTTGAAAGGGTTTCAAAAAAAATACTTCTCGGACGCTACTTTTTATAGTAAAATTTCTTTTAAGCCAAATAATTTTGTATTTGAATGAATAATTAAAAGTACGGTAAAATGTGTTTTTATTTGAATGGTGTTTTTTTCTGCCTTCTATTTTTATTTTTGCCTTGAAGTATTTTTTTGTTAAATAAATAATTCTTTTTTAAAAACAATATATTCAAATGGGCTCATTATTTATTATACTTATTGATTCACGTCATATCTAATGTTACAGAAGATACGAACTGCATTATCTAACTACCCTTTTACCTACCTTGTAGCCATTAAGACTCTTCATACTGCTTTCTGGTATTTGTGCTGGAAACCAGTCTCCTTTAAGGTTTCTGATAAGTGGCCACATCACACCGTATGAAAGCACTGCCCCAAGAAGCAATGACAAGTTCACTATGTTGGGGCAGATCATCCCAGTCCCCACATAAGTCAAGCTAAAATCAAAATAAAATCTGCCCCAAAAAAAAAAATAAAATAAAATAAAATAAAAAATCCGAAAATTGATCCAAAAGTGCAATAATTAACATAAAAATCTCATCATGAGATGCCAAACAAATAAGATTTTGCATACGGAAATTAGTCATACGTTTGTTTTCTTGCTTGGAGTCCAAAGGTAGGGAACTGTGAGAAACCACAGTCCTCTTTTGCTGTGTAAAACCACTGGAAAAAACCCCACAAGAAACTCAGTGAAAAGGACTTGAGGAAGCCCGTCACTTGCTTCCTGCAATATTATAATTACAAAACAACTTTATTGATGATTAGGCAAGATCATTATCATTATCATATAAGTCGTGGCTAACCAAACTCAATATTCAAGTATGGGGACCCCACAACAAAAGAAGGAAGAGTTTGCACCCATAACATGAAAATTTCAATATCTATTAAAATTAAAATTACCTCTTTGACACAAATATATTATAAAAAAAATAATATTAGTAACAAAATATAAAAATAATAATATAAAAATTATCACTAATAATTATATTAGGTGATAACATTTGTTATTTTGTCATTATTAAGGTTTTTTGATGACAACAATTTTTATGTTGTTATAATATCACGCAATGGTCACAACAATTAATGTTTTAGTTGTCACAATTGACAATAAATGACATATTTTTAGTGACAACTTGGTGATAAAAAAAATATCATTAGAATTTTGTGATAAAATTTCATTGCCACTAAGTTGTCACCATATATAGGTGTATTACTAATTATTAATCTTGCTCTAGGTTGTCACCTTTTACACTATGTTGTTATCATTAATATTGTGCAAACTATGTTTTGTAACAACATAATTTTATTGTCACTAAATGTATATAATTATTGACAAATTTTTTATTATTACTTATTATACTATCATCAATTTACTTATTTTCTTGTAGTGACAGATGGAACTAGGTTTTTCTGTAACTTGAGACAGCTGACATTTGATGCTATTTATAAGACAGAGGCAAACCTCAAAATTCGTAATTGTAATTTTGGGGGTTCTTTTTGTAATTGGGACACACCTCATTGGGGTTTTGGTAATTACTAACGTATCGATGGAACTGATAGATAGGGCTGAGCATTTTTTTTAAAAAAAACCATCTGAATCGCACCGAATCGAACCGTCTCCATCAATTTATTTAAAGAACTGCAGTTTAATTGTTCAAGTCAAAACCGCACCGCATAATCGGTTCGATTATAATTTTGATAATCAACTGCACCGCACCAAACTGAATCGCCCATATAATATATATATATATATATATATATATATTTGTATTTATTATTTTATTTTGTTTAAACTTTAAAAAGTTCCATTAGTTGTTAATTTATTATTTAAAAACTCAATCCCGTAACCAATTTTAATTTCTAATTTTAATTTATGCAATATGCATGTAGAAAAGTATATTGCCATCACAAAATATAAGTAAAAAAAAATTAAAAGAAAAATAAATTCAGCTATGTTAAGTGTCCTAATTTCACAAACCTAAGATGGCTAGAAATATTAAATATAATCTAACATTCAAAGGTTTATCAGTTCCATCCATGTTTCAATCCTTAAAAAAGTAGGTTTCAATTTACACAAGGTTTTTAATTCTTCCAAATCACCAAACCGCACCAAACCGAATCGAATCGCTTCAAATCGCATCTTCGGTTTTATTTTCTAAAACGACAATTTAAAATCAATATCTTAAAAAACTGCATATGGTAATTCAGTTTTAAACTAATTAAAAAAAATTGAAACCGAATAGCGATCAGCCCTACTGATAGAATAAAATTTATGAATTATAAAAAGAAAGTAAAAGAAAAATTAAATTTAAACAGACATGCATCATCCATCAAATTATTTTCTATTTTAATTTTATTCCACAAGGTAATTAGCATTTCAAAAACCCTTCTTTAAGAGTATGAAGTGATGAAATTGAGAAAATTACTTGGCCGTTTTGTCTCCTCTGCTGTGGAAGCCATTGATGAGCACAGCGGTGGCCATACCACTTGGGAAAGTCAACTTGTAGTCGATTATTAAGATCTGGGGACCATAGTTGAATTCTAATTAAATAACAATAATCACTTTGGAGAGAAACAAAAAAAAAAAAGATAATAGCATTGACAGTGTAATGTGGTCCTGGCTAGCTAGCTTTTACTTCAAATTAAATATATCTTTTATGCCTTTTTTTATTTTATTTTCTCTAACCAGAAAGTTCAGTTTCTCCTAAAATAAGTAAACCTAAGGAAGATGAACACATACAAACATGTATTGGGGCTTTGTCAGAGTAATTAACAAGAAGATTAAATATCTTGTTTTGGACTTAAAAACTATTAGTAAACCCTCAAAATATAATTTAGTTTCGTATTACAAATTCCACCTACGGTTACGGGGATATGTGTAATATGGAACCAAATATTGTGGAGGGTATGTGTAATTTTTCATACTATAGGAGGTTTTGTAAAAATGAATCTAAACTCAACAGGTTTTCGTCTTATTAAATATGGTCATTAAGGGTATGATATTGAGATTAAAACTTACTTTTCGAAGAGGAATCAAGACGAAGAGGCCGATGAAACAGACTAAAAATAGGAAGGCAGTCATCCAACCAATTCCAGGCTCCTTGATACTGCTTGGAGTATTTCCTACTATACTTGTCCCACCTGATTGCTCAAAGGTTTTCTTGTTCATTCCCAACAGGTAAGATCCAAATCCCCCTGAAATTTAAAAAAAAAAATAGAAGCAAATACAAAAAAAGAGGACCCTTCTTACAGGATTTCAAGATTCAGTTTAACAACAATAGAAAATTGGAAAACCCAATTTTTTTTTTTAAAAAAAAAGAACCCTTTTTCAGAATTTCAAGATTAAGCATAACAATACTAGAAAATTGGAAAACCCAAATCTTTTTTTTAAAAAAAAAAAAACCTTTTTCAGAATTTCAAGATTAAGCATAACAATACAAGAAAACAAGACAGCCCCAAATAATTAAAAAATTGAAAAAAAAGAACCTTTTTCAGAATTTCAAGATTCAGCTTAACAACACTTGAAAACAAGAAAACCCAAAAAATTAAAAAGAAAAAAAACCCCTTTTTCATAATTTCAAGATTGAGCAGAACAATTTATGAAAACAAGACAATCCCAAAAACTAAAAGTTCAAAAAAAGAAAAAAGAGACCCTTTTTCATAATTTCAAGATTCAGTACTATGACAAACACAAGAAAACAATAAAACCAAAAATAGAAAGAAAAATAAAATAAAAATTTTATTGGCCTCAATTATTACCTCCAACTGCAATGCTATAACATGCAACAACACATGTTTGTATCATAGTATTCTCCTGCTTGGTAAAAGGCGCTGAGACTAGACCAGTTTTCTGGCTAAGCTTAGTCCATGTCCTTATGAAGATAAATGCAAGAAGGGCTGCTGAGACATTGAGGTTCGGAGTTATCCCTGTTGTCAGATTCAGCTTCATTGCAATGACACTGAATATCGATCCGATCACTACGCTTGCTACCACTCCTCGCAGCGTAATTTGCTTGTTCCATGGCTGAACTCTTTTCGTATCCTCGTCATGGTCCTCCTCCTCGAGTTCTGCTAACTCATGATGATCCTCTGGTCTCTCATTCATGATCTCCTTTTTCTTATCCGATTCGCCTTGTTCGATATTCATGGCTAATGCAAGAGTAAATTGAGTTTGTTTTTTAGTCCAAGAATATGGGAAAAAGATCGAGAATGGGACTAGGAAAATGTATCAACCCACACACCCACACACATATACATACATATATGATGCATATACATACAAAACACACACACACACACACACACACTGAGAGTCTGACCTTGATATTCTTGACTTTGCTTCAATTGGAAAAACGTAGACTGTTATTTAGAAATATGAAGAAAGGCACAAGGCCATATGAGAAATTTGCGTAGTTTATTGAGAAATGAGAAACAAAAACTCGTGAAACAGAGACTTAAGGGCCAATGACTATAGCTGCATATGGGGTTATGTCTTCTTCTATGGATCAAAGTGTACTCTAAACTTTAAATATTCTGAGAATTTCAAGTTGTCTAAGATTTTTGTATTCATGCGCGGAATAAGTGGTTATAATTAGTTATTTAACATGTACTATGTTTAAGAAAAAATGAAAATTAATAATGTACTATGTTTTAAGAACTTGGGAATATATATGATTGCTCGAGTGATAATTAGTAGAATTCAATGAATAAATGCCATTGTGTATGTTTGGTCAAATAATATTGAGTATCTTTTTCATGTCAGACTTTTGAGGCACATCGCAATCATTGGAATTATTTTGTAATATGGGATGGTAAAATATGATCCTACCAAAAAAAATATTTAATTTATTTATGAATTAAAATACGTGTTTAATTAGTCATGCGCATGTTCTTATGAATTCATTTTTATTTTATTTTATTCTTTTGGGCTAGTGATTAGATAGTTCGTGTACTAGTTTGAGCTTTGGTTATGATGATGCACACATGGTGGAGAGTTTTTATCCTTTGAATAGGTTGTCTGAGACGTGTGTGGCTTTGGAAGCTTACTTATCTGACAAAGCTGAAAATAATGGATTGAGAATCGAAATTTATTGATTTTTTTGGTTTTATTGGTTTGGAGGGGTCAAGAGATTCTCCCTGTTGGGTTGTAGGAATAAGCTTGTCACGTTTTTACTTTATGACTAATTCAAGTTTGCAGGTTTTTGTTGATATATTTTGGCAAATGTCAAAGCCCCTCACTCGGCAACTCTATTATGCAGCATTAGTTTTTTTATAAAAAAAAAAAAAAAGATATTTGATACCTTAGTGCTCAATTAATTTGAGCAATTAGTAAATGACAATTACATTGGCCTTCCTTATTAATTGTATTGACTTGACATACCCAATACTTCACTTGGATCCTTGTATCCTCTACACATTACCTTTCAATTACATCATTGTTTGCGAATATATGTAGCAGTTCCACTTATTTGCTCAGAATTCGCAATCATTGAATTCAGTGAGTTAGAAGCAATCACTGCGAAATGAGATTTTATATTCACTACTAGAAAAAAAGTCTACGAGACACATTTTTGGGGACACTTCTAGAAAAATGTTACAACAACTATGGTATAGAGACATTTTTAATAAAGTGTCACAACTTTCATTTTTATTGTGACGAGTAATTAAAAGTGTTTTAATAGTATCATATATTGAGATCTTTCTTTTAAAGGGTTTTTATTTACTTTAACTTTTAATATGCATATTATGACAAATCACCAAAAAGGTCTTAATAAAATTATTTTGTGATATTTATATTTATGTGTGTCTTAAAGGTCTATAGGGACTCATTTTTTGAGACGCTTCCAAAAAAAATGTCCCATCAACTTTTGTATTAACTAGTTTGTTGGATATATTTGAATGTCATTCAAAATGTATAATTACAATTTTTTTTTAATTCTTATAGGTGTTTCTATGTTTTTTTAGATGTTGTTGGTTTAAATTTAATAGAGTTACAAAAATTAAAACTAAATAATTGATTATTTCAAAAATATATAATATGTTTGAAAAAAAAATATATTGACAACTTATCATAAAAGCCTAGTGGCAGGACCTTCTTCTTCTTTAATTGGAGACTTGAGTTCGAAATCTACTAAGCGCAAAATATGTGTTTCTTCTAGGTGCACACAATCGCACCACCAAACGGAAGCGATCTAGGCTCAACTGGGGTTGAGTTGTCTCTCAAGGTTGGTGGTAGTTTGTCTAGAAAAGGTTCGCTGGTGGTGACTACCTTTTTGAGAGATTTTTTCAAAATTCTTAAATGTTTATTATGACACTTAAAAGTGTCATCATATGTCTATATAGTTACATTTTAAGTGTCTCGTAAAACTAATTACCAGACATTTTATAGTGTCACTATTCCATGATTTGAAGACTCTTTAAAATTTCCTTAAAGTAGTGTTTTGGAGACGTTTTTAGATATTGAGACTGCTATCTATGAGGCACTTTTACAAAGCGTTTCAAACGTAAAAGCGTCTCTATATAGTACTTGTTGGGATACCTTTCAATGTCATGATAGACATTTTTTCTAGTAATGATTGTGCAACTGTGAAGCTGTGTGCAATAAACACACAATGTAAAATTTGAATGTTAAGATGTGGATTGCGCCTTTGCGTAACTTCTATTCAAAGTGATCATATCGGAATTGACAAAAACTATGCCTAAGGCTCTAACTACTTACAACTTAATAAAAGACATAAAAATTTGATACTCAAAGGCGACGAAAAAAGTTTACTGCAAGCAAACAACGAATTTCATTGAAAGACAATAGTTATTCGGAATGAATATTACAAACTTTGACTATTGATTACAAATATGTGCATTGATGAATAAGCCATGACTACAAACAAATGCATTGAAAGACTCTAGGAACTTTGGCTACAAATAAGTGCATTGATGAATTCATACGATGGCCACACACAAATATATTGAAAGACTCATAATACCCTACGAACATTGATATCTTTAGCTAAAATTCTTCATGCATGACGCTTGATATGAGCGTAGGATACCATTAACCCACATTGATATGTCATCCTGATTAGGCGAGTCACGACTATGATCTAGCAGCGCTATGGAGAAGATACATTGAAAATCCTATCTCCAACGGAATAAGCATGGCTACGGATTCTCCCGTATGGGTTTTCTAAACTACGAACTAAATTAATTTTGGTTCATTTTGGCTAAAAAAATCAAAGAATTGTAGATTTCTTGTTTGAAGTTGTGTTGATTTGTTGAGTGTAGACCGAGGGTGGATTATGCTTGTGGCTTTTTTGATAGCTTCAAGTTTTCAACAAACTTTCCTTTACTCTAGTAGTCAGGTCTCTTCGTTTCAAAATTCAAAATATCTGGAAGTGTCATGTGGTCTTTGGTACATGCCCATTATTTTTGGCAATATTGTTATGCCAATTCTGGAATTCCCCAAATAAGTGGTGTGCTTTCCAGATTGTGACCTTTATTTTTGGCATTTAGTTATGCCAATCTCCTAATTTTCTCTAGATGGGAGTGTAAACTCTTTTCCCTTTTATTTTTAAGCATATGATTTTTATTTGTACTACAATTTATTTGGCCAAGTGAGCCATAGTTAAAATGCTTTTATTTGATATCTTCAGCCTTAGCCCGCACCTTAACGCGGGCCGACCTTACCCTTTTGGAATGACTAGTTCTGAAATAATTTTGGTATGGCCACAAAATTAGCCTATTCCAAAAAAATCAAAAATTGTTATTTTTAGACCCAAATGATTCTCTGTGACATTTTATATCACACCAAATCTTCTTTCTATTTTCATATTTGATCCATCTATTTTACTAAAATGGATGCATGCCACATACACACCATTTATTTCATTTAGTACACATTTCGTAAGTCACACAGTGGAATAAAAACTGAACCAAAATATTTTATCCGAATTTTTCGTATACCAATCATGTATACAACTTGTATTTACATGTAAAATTTTAGAAAAATTGGTTATACAAGTTGGTAAGTGACCAACTTTGGCCAATAATTTGATGTAGCTCCATTTGTTATCCAGGAAAACAAGTTGATTATTCGTAGTCTATATCATGAGTAGATATGAAAAATATATTTAATTACTCAAAACCATTTCAAGGTGAATGAAAAATTAAATGCACAAGAGAGTTAGATGAAAGCTAAAAATAAAGTGTTAAGTTGTGGAATGTGGTTATCCCACATAGGAAAAAGAATACAAGAAAGACTTGTATTTAAGTGGCTAGTTGAAAGTAAAGGTTGGCCCCTTGGGGGTTCACAAGTGTGTAACTGGGAGAGGACCTATGGGTTAGGAGGATCGACCCAAACCCACACGTACGCTGTTGCCGCCATTCAGTCGGTTCGGCACGGAGTGGTAAGGCGGGCGGGCGGGCTTGGGCTCAGGTTCGTGCTCATTCAAAGTATATTCTTTTTAGATGCAATCCGAATTGAATTTGGGTCCGAAATTGGGTTGAAATTAGCTCAAATAAGCTGAAACCATAAACCGGTAAGTGGAGATGGGTTCGGATCGTACCGGGGTGTAGCCAACTGCTAGCCGCAGCCAAACAGGTGCGAACTGGGCCTAAACCACTGCCATACCGGTTCGGCCAAACCAAACGAGTGTGGATCCAACATTTTTTCCCTGACAGCCACAACCCTTTAAGTGTTATAAATACACCCCCTGTATTTGTCATTTCATTTACTCATATCCGAATTCATATTCTTTCTTTTTGCATTTCACTTCCTAAACATTAAAGTGAGTTCTAAATATCTTTTGAGTTCGCTGTTTCTCAAAAATTAGAATGCTTATTTTTTGAGAAGTTTGTTGTTGTATCTTGGGAGACGATTGCCATGTTCAGTTAGCACCAGTGCGGAGCAATCTCATCTTAAAGACAAAGAGTCCAACTCTCGCCTCGACTAAACCCTATAGCCTAATCACGCCCTCAAAAAGAACTAATTCCAACCATTTTAAGATGAGATTATTGTGATTTAGATATAGCCTCTACATCCGTCCCTACTGCTATTACACCAACTCCTGCTTACGCTGAGAAACTGGAGAAATTTTTTGGGACTAATTTTAGAAGGTGGCAGTAGAAAATGCTTTTTTACCTCGCGACATTGAGCCTAGCAAGGTTCTTAAAAGTGGATGCACCCTTTGTATCTGAAACTAAGACATACACCGAGAAGAGGGCTGCATATGATGCATAGGGTTAAGGTGACCTTCTATACAGGAACTATGCGCTAAAT
>JAOWBU010000764.1:0-25000 GCA_026212405.1 Petrea volubilis
CCGGATATAGTGAACAAATAACTATAGAACAATTTGAACAGTTAGATGATTATGAACATTTGGATGAAGAAGAAGAAGAAGATGAATTTGATTTTTCTGATGGTGAAGAAGATGACAGTGAAGATAACGGAGATGAATAATTGATTATTGTACTTATGGTAATTTTATTGTGAACTTTAATCAAGTAAAATTGTGAATGTTATCAAATTTCATGTATGTGTTAAGAATGTTGTATCAAGAATATCTTTTGATATCATTTTGTTGTGTTAGTTGAAAACTTCTATTTCATCCTTTTCATATTCAACATGATTAATATAAATTTTGTTGGAGAATCGTGCAACAGATGGCAGGTGGTGGTAAAAAAGGAAAAGGAAAGACGTCAACTCCATCTCCATCTCATTCGACGATGCCTCCACCAACTAACATGGCTATGCAGCCTACAGAGTCATCACAGTTAGCCCCTCTTGATGCTAATCATAGTGGTACAAATGTTCCTGCCACACCGAGTACTGAAAATAGCGTCAATGATAGTACAGTTGGAAAGATTTTCATTCGCCCTCGAGGATTAGAGTAATAATTTCTATTATAATATTCTTAGTGTTTATATTATTCGACTTTTATTGTTATTAATCTTTGCATGTGTGGTCATATAGGTTCAGTGATAATAAAAAGTGTGTTGATGAGATAACAACTATTGTGAAGAAGTCATTTGGAGGGCCATGGAAATCTTGGAAAAAAGTCCCTAAATCTCAAAGGGATAAGTGGTTTGGAGAGTTTGAGGTAATCACACATATGTTTATAATTCTATGACATTTTTATGTAATTAAGAATATCTAATATTATTGTGACACAATAAAATGAATTTTTGTAGAAAAAATTTGTTTGGCATGAAGAAAATCAAGATGAGATTCATGCAATTTTCAATCATCGTGGGGCTATGCTGTTAAAAAGTAAACTATATCGGGCACGTGAAAAGAACAAAAAGCCTCGTTGGATAACTGATGAATATCGGGAAGATTTGAGGCAACAATGGGCCACAGAGACTTATAAGAAAAAATGTGCTCAAGCCAAGAAGAATAGAGCATCAGATTGTAACGGACAAGGCTTCCCAATTCACTCGGGTGGTTCTATTACCCACCTTACGCATATGGATAGAATGGTAAATATATTGTGTATATATCATTATTTAACATTAATTATAATTTATTTTTAATTATTTTTTTCTTTGTAGGAGGCAGAAACGGGTGAAACACCTTCTCTTGTTCAAGCTTTTATATGTCTCTACTAAAAAAAAATAAGGAAGGTGAACGGGTCTTTGTGAATGATCGTGCAAAAAATACTGTCGTAAGTAATATTATATATCAACATTAGTAATATTTTTGAACTTGTATGTATTGTTTGTTCATTCTTGTTTTACATATTTAATTTGTTTTGTTTGTTTTTGATTTGTTTTACATGTAGGAATCATTTCAAAACAAGTGGGCTGCTCGTGGAAACAGTGGTGCAACTTCGAGTGAGAATGAGGATGGCACTGAGCATGAGAGGCAAAAGGAGATTGACGTAATCAATTTTTATAATATAACTTTACATTTTATTAGTTTCTATATTTAGAGATGCGTAATTTTGATTGTCCATTTGTTTTCGTATTTTAGGTGTGGATGGATACAGTTGGAGGTTTGAAAAAAGGTCAGGCGTATGGTCTTGCAGGTGTGGCAAAACTTTTAAAGTCTTCCGAATCTCGATCAACGTCTGCTCCTTGGGCAAGAGGTGCATTGGAGGGTAAGGAGACTAGGGCCCTTAAACTTCAAGTAGATGAGCAAAAGACGAAGATCGAAGAGCAAGCAAAGGAGATTGAGGAGCAAAAGAAAAAGATTGACTTAGTTCAGGAGCAGAACGTGAAGTTGCAAGATTCACTTCTCAACTTGTCTGCAAAGTTTGACTCCTTCCAACAGTCCATGAGTCAAATTCAAAGGTTCGCATCCTTTCCATCAGGTTCGCAAGCTCAAATACCCACTTTTATGCCACCCACATATGGATTTCTGACCCCACCACATGCTACTGAAGTCCCTTTTGTTGCATCATCATCATCGAAAACGAGCAAGTTAATAGGTCAAAACAATTGTGACGGTGACAATGATGAGAATGATGATTGATGTCGACAACTATCTTGCTATTTATGTTTGGTGAATATGTATGTATATATGTAGAAGATTTGAGAGGCATGATTTTTTTTGTGGATAAAGATATGACTTGAATGTATTTGGTGATGTAATTTGTGGATATTGGTGTATGTTTTGAGGATATTGGTGTATATGTCGGGGATATTGTTGAATATATGGTGGATAATGGTGTATGTTGATGGATAGATAATTTGGAGTTGATCATGTTTGGTGAATGCGTGTTTGCGGATATTGCGGATATGTTTTGAGGATATTTGTGTATATTTTGCGGATATTGTTTAATTTTGGCGGTTATTGGTGTATGTTTCGAGAATATTAGTGTATATTTTCCGGATATTGGTAAATATTGATGAATGTTTTGCGAATATTGGTGTTATTTGAATTGGGGAATTTGCAAATTGAAACAATTGAAATTCATATTACAGGTCAGGTTTGTGATCAAAAATAGATTTACAAAAATCTGTGAGCCGAAATTTGTGACCGATTTTTCGATCACAAAATACTATATAGTGACTGAAATTTGTCACTGTTCCTTTACAATTTGTGACCGAAAAATCGGTCACTATTTTTTTCCATATTAGTGACCGAATTTTCGGTCACTATTATTTTTTAAAATGACTCAACGTACAGTCACAAAATCGGTCACTATTTTCTTGAAATTGTGACCGAATTTTCGGTCACTATTAATTGAATTTGTGACCGAAATTTCAGTCACTATTCATTTCTGCTGTGACTAAAATTTCGGTCACAAATTCGGTCACTATTCGACGAGTCTGTGACCGAAAAATCGGTCACGATTTATTTTTTTTGTGACTAATAGTTCAGTCACAAAGTCGGTCACAAAAATAGTCAGTCACAGATTCGGTCACAAAAATCTGTGACGAAGGTTTTCGTGACCGATTTTTTCGGTCACAAATCTGTTTTTGTGACGGATTTTAGCCAAAATCGGTCACTAAAAATAGTTTTTTTAGTAGTGTTGACCCTACGTCCCTCTCTCTTGAGTAGCTCCCTCTGTCTACCCAATGGGGGATTAGGAGATGGAAGGGGTGTAAACTCTTCCGGCTACGCAATAGTATGTCCCGGTAGAACACCCGTCAAACCATTCCAGCATATATGGGCCCATTCACACAAAATTCATGAGCTCACATAATCATGGAAGTTTATATTATCTTTTGGTAAAGTAAGCTCCACGTTTATAAATGAAAGCTTTATGTTTGCTTATTAAGCATACTTACTTAAAAATGTTAAATATGTATAAATATAGTAGCAAAAGTATACTTAGAAGATGATGCTTATCATACTTTGGTAGTAAACTTACTATAATTAAAATAAATATGTGGATAAAATATAATGAGTATAAATATATAGATTAAAATATAACTAGTATGAATATATACATAGACAAAATATAACTAATATAAATATATGAATAATACATATATATACCTATACGTATATACAAGTATATATATATATATATATATAGACATGCTAAGTAACATCTAATAACATAAACTTAGATATTACATATATATAGCTATACGTACATACAATATAAAAATATATTTGTAATTAGATATCATTAACATATAATGAAACTAGTTAGATTAATGTATAATGACACTTTAAATATTTATATATATATATATACGTACATAGATATATATACATAACCATCTAATTACTTGATAAAGCCTTGAATATGTTTATATATATGTATGTATATACGTAACATATAGATCTATATAAACTTACATAATAAGTTATATGAAACTTTCTAAATATTTAAAGTACTAAAATAGGCATAAATCTATAGTATAAATTATAATAAAAGTTCTACTTATCAAATAATAGATATATGGAGTTTTCTTTACTAAGGCTTTCAAGAACAACATAGGATATTTTCCTAATACCTTAATTAAAGCATAAGGGTTTCACAATACTTCAAGTAAAGCATAAACTCACATAATACTTCCAATAAAGCATCGAGCATAATAATCACATATTATATCACATCAAGTATATTAATCACCTAATATTTCCAATAAAGCATAATAATCACATATTACTTCAAATAAAGCATATAGCCTGTTTTTTTAAAAACAAAGTAGGATTCATCTTCTTTTCCATTCACTCGGATTAGTTTGTTTTTTTTAAAAACAAAGTAGGATTCATCTTCTTTTCCATTCACTCGCTCTTGGTGCTAAAGCGTGGGTGTTTTGGACCCATTGAGCAAAAACGGGTTGTAATTGTATAGCGGTATCTGAAAACATGAAGTTCTGACCATCTATCAGAGAAAAAAGAACGAACCGATCTTGTAGGATTCCCAAGAAATTCTTCGATTTCTTCCGGAAGCAGATGATCGATCATTTGCTTCTCACGTTCCGTGAATAGACACCAAAGGCCTCTGCCCTTCCATCCCTTGGATAGATAGAGAGGGAGGGCAGAGCTTTTGGTTTTTTCATGTTGTCAAAGAGTTGAACAATGGTTTTTCGGTATCCAAAAACTGCTCAACAACAATCGGACAGGTGGGGAATGTTGGGGCGAACTAGAAAAGTTTGGGTAGAGCCGGATCCAAGCATTGGCTAGGTAAGCGCCCTATAGTAAGAGGAGTAGTTATGAACCCTTCACCACCCCCATAAAGGTTTCACAATACTTCAAGTAAAGCATAAACTCACATAATACTTCCAATAAAGCATCAAGCATAATAATCACATATTATATCACATAAAGTATATTAATCACCTAATATTTCCAATAAAGCATAATAATCACATATTACTTCAAATAAAGCATATTAATCACTCAATATCTTCAAGATCATGCTCACAAGTCTAATTACTCTTCAATTTCCTCCCAACAAGAGTTATAATATGAAAACTTAACCATTAAACTTTTAAAGTAGCATGATAATGGCAAAATAACCAAAATCCTCTACTTAAGGCATAAAGAATGTTCCTACTTTGTGTTCTTCCAAGTAGTGTAGTGTTTTGAGAGAAAATGAGAGAGTGAGGGTGTGAGCAAGGGAGGGCACGGTTTTGGGGCTGAAAGGGGCTGAAAAATGAGGATTGTGGGTGTGTATGATCTTGTGTATTGATACTAAAAGGGGTGAGAGACAAATATCTCAATATTAAAATCATCAAAATACATCTTCCATACAATTATATATGGTTGTCTATACATACACCTCACTTTACTAACTACCATGTACGTGTATGTGGGTATGTGCGTGTATATGGTAGCTATGTATATCACCACTAATATATATTTATATATGTATATGAGGGTTCAAGAGTGTATTAGTAGGGATATTTTGATAAAATATAGAACAAAATCAAGTAAAATCCTATAAAATCTGGAAACTCATATTTATTAAGTATTTTTATTGTTTATTTCTCAGAAAAACCAAAATTTGGGGTTGGAGAAGTGAAAAGACCAAAATACCCCTTGTTTTGCCCATGTTTCGAAAATTGCCCAAAAATAAAAATAAAATTCTAGAAATTCAAATTTTAATTTTTATAAGTCAAATAAAATCTAAAATATTCATTTATATTATTATTTTCAATATTTTTATAATAATTAAGCATTTTAAAAATTATTTTTCAAATTAATAACTTAAAGACAATATTTTTCGAAAATTACTAAAAATTCTTGGAAAAATAGGTAAAAGTTGAAAAAAAATTATTAAATAAAGTCTGGGAGTTTAGAAAGATTAAATGTATAAAATATTAAGAATATTTGGAATTTATAATATTTTCTAAAAATTTATGTAGTAAATGCTCATTTGTTCGCAAACAAAAATAATATTTTTGAAGAATAATTTCTATAAAACAATAATTTATAAAATAGTTCCATAAAAATTTATTCATCAAAATAATGGACACCCAATGTATAATATAAAATATTTAAATAAAAAAGTTTATCGGGTCGTTACAGAAAACGTCAACGTTATTGATAAAGGCAAGGGGCATGCAACCTCGTTGCCACCGATTGGGCAAAGGATGGGACATTCTCGTGGCTCACCGCTGATCCATGCAGCGAAAACTTAAGAGGCACACTACTAGAAAATAGGGTTTTGGCCACGGATTTTGGCCAAAATCCGTGGCCAAAAAAAAGACTACGAATTCGGCCACGAACAAATTCCGTGGCCAAATATGGCGTGGCTAAAACTGGCCATGGACTTCGGCCACGGATTTAATAAAAAAAAAATTTTAAATTTTTATTTAGCTATCCGTGGCCATATTTTTATTTATTTTGGCCACGGATTCTTGGCCATATTTTTGATTTTTTAAAATAAATAAAAATATGGCCACGGATAAATCTGTGGCCAAAAATAAAAAAAATTAAAAAATTTATTAGCTTGGCCACGGATAAATCCGTGGCCAATAGTAAAAAAAATTTAAAATTTTTATTCGCTTTTCCATGGTCATAATTTTTCAGTCTGAATGCCTTTGTTTGCAGCTTACATATAGGACAAGCCAATCGATCCGATGTCATCCATCCGGACAACATCCCATAAGCGGGAAAGTCATTGATAGTCCACATCAATGCGGCCCGTAATTGAAAATTCTGCCTTTTTGAAATGTCATATGTTTCAACTCCTAACCATAGAATTTTCAGCTCCTCAATTAGAGGTTGTGAGGACACATCAATCCTTTCTTTTGGGTTATGTGGTCCCGGAATCAAGCATGTTAAAAACATATATGGTGTAGTCATACACAATTTTGGCGCAAGTTGTATGGAGTAACAATCACAGGCCAACATGAGTATTGCTTCGACGAAGTATGATTAAATGGATTAAATCCATCGGCACATAATCCAAGCCTAATGTTTCATGGTTCAGCAACAAATTCAGAATGCTTTTCACTGAAAAACTTCCACGCCAGGCCATCAAATGGATGACAAATAACACTAGGCTCTCCTCTGTGCTCATGATGCCATCTCATTTGATCAGCTGATTTTGAAGAAGCATACAACCTTTTCAATCTTGGAATAAGAGGCATGTAATGCATCCTTCTGTAAGGAACACGATTCCTACTACCACTTTTAGATTGTTTAAATCTTGGATGACTACAAAACTTACATTCCTCTAAACAGTTATCTTCATTGTAATACAACATACACCCCTCGATGCAACAATCAATCTTCACCGATGTTAAACATAACTTTTTAATTATTTTTTTTTGCTTCGGAATAGTTGTTAGGAACATAATTATCCGACGGGTTTGATGACTTCACAAGTTCTGTCATTCGATCAAAAAAACCATGAGATAAATTATAGTCGGATTTTAATGACATCATTTGAAGAGTCATTGATAACTCCGTCTGATTGTCACAACCTGGCCACAATGGTCCATTCGCAACCTCTAATATGTCATAAAACTGTTGTGTAATGACCCGGTACTCCTTATTATTTAAATAATTGATATGAAATCTTATGCTTCATAGAAATGTTCTTACTTGTTATTGTCACATTTTATTTTGATTTTTAGATTAATGTACAATTTGAACAGAAAAGTACTAATTTTCGAATTTTGAACAGAAAAATTCATTTATTAAATACTCATTACTTTTCAAAAATAATACAAATAAGTATTCTAGACTTTTATGCATGGAGAAGATGCAATTTTGAATAAATTACATGATTTTCCAAATTTTAGACGACTTTGACGTTCGAACACAATTTTCGAACTTTCTATGTCCTAGAGTGCAATTTTTGAAAATATAACTAAAACATTTTTAATTTATGAGAAATATACATATAATTTCAGATTTATAAAGATTAAATTTCATAATTTTGGAATTTTTCTAAATTAATTATGAATTTTCGAATTTTAAGCCCTAAAACCCCTAAGAAATGAGTAAATTGTATTTTCTACCCCTAGATATTATTTCTTTCCCTAATTATATATATAATACAAGAAAATAACCTACATGTTCAGATTTAAAAGAGGGGTGGACGAATTTTGGGGGATTTTGGGAGAGAAAATAGAAAATATTAAATACTAGGCTTGTATTGAGTCTTATCCACCAAGCTTGCCAAATACAATGTATAAATACACTTGGCATACACCTTCTAGAGGAATGAATACATGTTTGTCCATGGTTAAAGTAGAGTCCCACTTAAGCTTATTAGACTATATATTTGGCCAATTAGGGCATTAATTGGAAATTGACTTCATACTAATCTTCTATGTCTATTACTTAGGAAAAAACACAAAAATCACCACACACACACACACACCCCTAAAAATCCGGCCATACACCCCCCCCCCATTTCTTCTTGTTTCTTTCACTTTTCCCCACACTCTTTCACCTCTTCAAACCATCTCCCAACCCCACACACTTTCCCTTCTTCAAACCCCTACAAGGCAAGAAAGACTATCAAGGTATAAATTTGCTTATGGCATGAGCTAGGGCTAGGTTTTTCTTAATCTATTAGCATGTTATCTTCCCTATAAGACCTAGGAGGTCACCACAAGTTGGTTTCCATCTTGGGCTTAAGGGATTTCAAGATGTGTTGGTTATATATGTGAATATGATGATTATGATGTTGCTTTGAGCATGTTTGGTTAAATTCTAGAATAAGCATGCTGAAATTGTTGTAATTATGCTATGTTATTATGTTTTATACCTTGTTAGAGTCTTATATATGTGCTAGAAGCTAGAATTTATGTTTTCCAAGCTGAAATTTTGAGTTGTGCATATGTTGGAAATTACTATTCATGCAGAAAACTTGTTTTTGGAGCTGAAAACTTCAAATTTTATAAGGCTGGAAAATATGAAAATTCCCAACTGAAAACCTGGGTTTTAAACTGTAAATTCAGCGTAGAATAAGCTGTATTTATAGGTTTTTCAAAGCTGGAAGTTTGGGTTACGAAAGCTGGAAATTTCAGAAGTTGCGCGTTTGCGTCGCAATCTGAAAATTTATCAACTAAAAGTCTATTTTACAACCTTGGAAATATATGTGTGGATTTTCAGTAGGTTTTAAGTTGGAATTTTGGTAGTTTGCAGGCTAGAAATTTCAGTTCGAAGTTGTAAATGACCATTTCGAAAAATTGGAAATTTTGATACTTTATGCTGATTTTGAGCTGAAAACAGTTTGTATTGTGATGAAATTGTAATTTGAATATGTTGGAATTATGTGCATAAGGGCCCTATATGATTTCGGTATGGATGGGGCTAGAGTTCGGTTGGGCGGCAATGGGCTTGCCGGTCTTAAAACAGTTCTCGCGATCCATAGCTATTCCCATCTTGCATGGACGGAGTGTTTCATGTATTTGTTGTGGGTTGTAGGATTTCGGCATATGCCCGGGATATGACCACCGGTGTGATTGGTTGGACACCAAGATTGGTTGGAATTGGTGTAATTATTGTGGACATTGTGATTGAAAACATCAAGATTGGTTGGAATTGGTGTAATCATGAATACTGTGTGGGAGTTATAAGGAAATTATGATCACAATAGCGTGATCCAAAGGTAAAGTATTATATGTGAAATTATGTGGTTTTATCAAAGTTGAAACCTATATGGTTTATGTGCTTTTATGACACACGAACACCTCATGTTCTATGCCAATTTCTACTCAACATGTATATATGTTAACATTGCTATCTATTATGTTTTTAGTCGGATTGGAGACACCAGAAGATAGGAATGAGGAAGATGTAGGAGGATGCTTCGGGGCGTTTAGTTTGTTATTCGGGATGTACTAGGAACTTGGTAGTTAAGTTTGTGTATATGTTACGTTTATGTAATAAACGAATTATGTAAACTTCTCTTTTGGAATATTAGGACGTATATTGGTTTCATTACGTTTTATGCTAGCATGTTTTTGTGAGATAGTTATAAATAGATGTTTTCATAATTAGCTAGAGATTTAGGGGAGTTACATGTTGGGCTTGCATATTAGGATGTTGATCATTGTTTCACGGCATCTCAGTATCGTGACCACCTTCGACATTCAAATCGGGCCGATAATGCATACGATGGTGTAATGCATCCTCACCCATGGCATCATATACCAATTCTCGTAATTATTGACTCAATATGAAAAGTTAACCTGATTCAAAGAACTAGAACCACCGACCTCCACGTTTTGCAATTCTAGAGCTAACTCGCCATGTGAAGTCCAATACCAATACTTAGGTTGAAACCCAAATTTCATCAAATCTCAACGCACATTACTAGTATCCTCATACTTTCTATTAGTACACTTTGAACATGGACACCTAATGAGGCCTTTATCAGCTATATACTGTGGTTGCGTAGTTGCGAATTGAATAAACTGATTAACGCCATTCATAAATTGTTTTGTGTAATTTTTCCGATCAACACTTAACCTGTTATACATCCAATATCGAATTTTACGTATATCCATATTCTGTAAACAAAGAACGAAGGTAAGTTAACATCACTGTCAGATTTCACATCTAGATAAATTAAGTTAGTCAATTAATATTTGTTGTATGACGACCCCGAAATCCCTTTATTATTATTATTATTATTAGATTAATACTATCATTATTGGCTACATACATGTATACATTTTTAATTGCAACGTATAAGGTACATTACATAAGGGTACATCAACAAAAGAGAGTCTCGACTTGCTAGTTTACTATTGATACATAGCAAAAGCAAAACCCAAAACAGGTACGTAGCGGAAAATCCTACATCCTTCTTCCTAATAAAATGCTTCAAAAGGTTCCTCCTCCTCACCATCATAAAAGCTATCTTCGGAAGCATCTAAAATATAATATAACATGGAATCAACATACGTTGAGTAGAAACACTTCTTTATACACATAAGGTGCTCGGGTGTCAAGTGCACATTAGTTACACATAACACATATATAATTTCACACTTTCTACCTTTCGTCACCTGACAGTGACCCTTATAACTACCCAGGCCGAAATAACAACCAGCACATTTCTCCCGCCAGCCTTATCCTCCAATGGTCGTATCCCGGGCATACGCCTTAGTATTGTTCTACGACCCTCTCTCTTGAATAGATCCCTCCGTCTACCCAAGGGGGGATTAGGAGATGGAAGGGTGGTGAACTCTCCCGGCTACTCAATAGTATGTCCCGGTGGAACACCCCCAGACCATTCCAGCACATATGGGCCCATTCACACAATTGCAATTTGTTCACATATGCACATAATCATAGTTTAGCAAAGTAAGCTCCACACTTATAAATGAAAGCTTTATGTTTGCTTATTAAGCATATGTAAATAGATAGTAGCAAAATATGTAAATAGATAAAATATAAATATAAATATATAAACATAACTAGTATAAATATATAAATATAAAGACTAAAATATAACTAGCATAAATATACTTAAATATATATATAGATTAAAAGATAACTAATATAAATATATAAAATATATAAAATGTGATATAGATAAGTTTATATATATAAAGATGATAGAAAAATATATAAACTATATAAAGTGTGATATAGATATAAGATGATTGAAATTATCTACATATATATATAAACTAATAAAATGAATATAATTATATATATACTTATACGTACCATATATATATATATATAGATTAAAGTAGTCTTACTAAGTATTACTAAGTATATAATTAGTCTATAATAAGTAGACATATATATATACGTACATAACTATATATAGATATATATACCTAATATAATATGAATTATCTAAATGAATAGATAACAATACTTTAAATATTTATATATATATATACGTACATAGATATATATATATATATATATATATTTCTATAATCATCAAAGTAGGCATAAAACTATACAATAAAGTATAATAAATAGATATATGGAGCTTTCTTCACAATTACTTTCAAGACAACATAGGATATTCCCCTACTAGCTCATTTAAAGAATCATGGTCTCATACTACCTCATATAAAGCATAGAACTCACATAATAATCCAAATAAAACATAAGAATGCCATGTTATTGTAAAATGGCACAATAATCACATAGTTTTCCAAGAAAGCATAGTAAGCACATAGAACTCCAAATAAGCACACTAATCACATAAGATCTTCAAGATCATGCTCATAATTCTATCCATCCTTCAACTTCCTCCCAACAAGAGTTAAACATGATAAAATGAACTATAAAGTAACATGAAGCTAGCAACATAACTAAAACCCTCAACTTGGAGGTATGTTTGGCAAAAGCTCTCACTCTAGGCCATTCAAGCTTGTTCTTTTACATTGCTTGGGCACAAGAGTATGGAAGCTTGCCTAATCTCCTCAAGAAGAAGAAGAAAAACCCTCTACTTAAGGTATAAAGAAGAGTTCCTACCTTTGTTCTTCAAAGTGTGTAGTAATTTGGAGGAAGTGAAGTGTTTGGAGGAAAAAATGAAAGAGACTGTAAGAGCAAGAGAGAGTGCACGGTTTTGGGCTGAAAAATGGCTGAAAAATGACACAAATATCCATTTATTAAATTCAACTAAATACCTATTCCATACATTATACATGGCTATATATGCTTACACCTATTCTTACTAAATACCATGTATATGTATGTGGGTATGTGTGTGTGTGTATATGTAGCCATGTACATCACCACTAATATATAGTTATTTATGTATATGAGGTTCAAGAGTATGTATTAGTAAAGATATTTTGATAAAATATAAAATAAAATCAACTAAAATCAAACAAAAACATATATATTCTGAAACTCTTATTTATTAAGTATTTTATTGCTTATTTCTCAGGAAAAAACGAAACTTGGGGTTGGAGAGGTGAAAAGACCAAAATACCCCTTGTTTTGCCAATTTTTCGAAAATTGCCCAAAAATAGAAATAAAATTGTAAAATTCGAAAATTAATTTTTATAAGTCAAATAAAACCTATAATATTTATTTGTATTATTATTTTAATTTTTGGATAATAATTAAGCATTTTAAAAATTAGATTTCAAATTAATAACTTAAATACAATGTTTTTCGAAAATTACTAAAATGCTTGGAAAAATAGGTAAAAGTTGAAAATAATCTATTAAAAATTTCTGGAAGTTTAGAAGGATCAAATGCATAAAATTTTAAAAAAATATTTGGAATTTATAATATTTTATAAATATTTAGGTAGTAAAATGCTCACTAGTTCACAAAAAAATCATATTTGAAAAAAATAATCTCTAGAAATCAATAACTCACAAAATAATCATATAAAACTTGTATAATATAAAATAGTTAAATAAAGGATTTACCGGGTCGTTACATCCTCCCCTCCTTAGAAAATTTCGTCCTCGAAATTGAGTCGAAGCCTAATCGAACAACTGTGGGTATTTCTCTTGCATCTCTTCTAGTCGTTCCCACGTACTTTCTTCAATCCCATGATCCTTCCATAGAACACGAACTAATTTTATGGTTTTGTTTCTCAAGGTGTGTTCTTGGAAGTCTAGAATTCTCGTTGGTTCTTCAACATAGGTCAGGTCTGGACTCATGTCGAGGGACTCATAGTCAACAACATGAGAGGGATCACGATGGTATTTCTTAAGCATAGACACATGAAATACGTCATGTACTTCTGCCAGAGCTGGGGGTAAGGCTAATCGGTAGGCAACTTTCCCCACTCTCGCTAGTATCTCAAAAGGTCCAATATAGCGTGGGTTAAGCTTGCCCTTTCTCCCAAACCTCAAAACACCTTTTCTTGGCGAGACTTTTAAGAATACGAAATCACCCACTTCGAACTCCAAGTCTTTTCGTCGTCGGTCAGCATAACTCTTCTGACGACTTTGTGCTGTCTCCATCCTTTTCTTTATCATCTTGATCGTTTCTGTTGTCTCACGAATCAAATCTGGGCCTATTAGCTTACTTTCACCCACTTCACTCCAACAAACTGGGGATCTACACTTTCTTCCATAAAGAGCCTCAAACGGGGCCATGCCTATCGTGGCTTGGTAACTGTTGTTATAGGCGAACTCTGTGAGGGGCAAGTGTCGATCCCAATTCCCACCAAAATCTAAGGTACACGCTCTAAGCATGTCCTCAAGAATCTGGATAACTCTTTCAGTCTGTCCATCTGTTTGTGGGTGATAAGCCGTACTAAAATTCAACTTAGTCTCCAGAGCCTTCTGCAATCCTTGCCAAAATTTTGAGACAAACCGAGGGTCTCGGTCAGATACTATACTTACTGGGACACCGTGTAAGCGAACAATCTCATTTTTATAGATTTCTGCCATCTTATCTAGCGAATAGGTCTTAGCAAATGCAAGAAAATGGGCGCTTTTTGTGAGTCTGTCCACGACCACCCATACTGCATCGTGACCTCTCTGTGTTCGTGGTAGTCCCATAACGAAATCCATCGTAATGTGTTCCCATTTCCACTCAGGGATTGGAAGAGGTTGCAATAACCCAAAGGGCTTCTGGTGGCTTGCTTTAACTTGTTGACAAGTTAAGCACTTTGCCACAAACTCTGCTATCTGCCTTTTCATTTTGGGCCACCAGTACTGTCGTCTCACATCTTGATACATCTTGTTTGTCCCTGGATGTATTGTGTACTTGGTATTATGGCATTCCTCTAATATCTCCCTTTTCAGCTGCTCATTGTTTGGAACACATATTCGATTTCGAAATCTCAAAATTCCATCATTTGGCAATGCGAACTCCTTTTCTTGGCCGAGGTTAACCCTCTCTTTAACCCTTCGGAGTTCGTCGTCCATTTCTTGTGCCTCTTTAATTCGCTGAAGTATCACGGGCTGAGCATGTAGTTGTGAAAACACAACTCCAAACTCCCGTTCTTTAGGGTTCCAACTTGAGATGTCTTCTAACAATTTCCATTCTCGTGTCATTAAGCAGGCTAGGCTAGCCTTTCTGCTTAAAGCATCATCTACGACATTCGCTTTACCCGGATGGTATAGAATGTCGCAATTAAAATCAGCTAGCAATTCTAACCATCTTCGTTGTCTCATATTCAACTCTTTTTGAGAGAATAAATACTTGAGACTTTTGTGGTCAGTAAATACTTCAAACGAAGTACCAAAAAGGTAATGTCTCCACTTCTCAAGAGCAAAGACAATGGCTGCCAGCTCTAGATCATGCGTTGGGTAGTTTTCTTCATAAGGTTTTAACTTTCTCGAAGCATAAGCTACTACCCTTTTATTCTGCATAAGTACACAGCCTAGTCCTTCTTTGGACGCATCTGTGTAGACTACAAATCCTTCATTCCCCTGTGGCAGAGTTAATACAGGGGCGGTGACCAATCGATCCTTCAATTCTTGAAAGCTAGTTTCACAATGGTTATCCCAAATGAACCGCACTTTGGCTTGCGTTAGTCTGGTCAAGGGGCGAGCAATCTTGGAGAAATCCTTGATAAATCTCCGATAATACCCAGCCAAACCCAGAAAACTCCGCACCTCCGTGACAGTCATTGGTTGCTTCCATTCCACTATGGCTTTCACTTTTCCTGGATCAACTGCAATCCCATCCTTCGACACTATGTGTCCTAAAAAGGCCACCTGTGTCAGCCAGAATTCACACTTGCTGAATTTGGCATACAATTTCTCTTCCCTCAGCGTCTGAAGTACTATCCTCAAGTGCCTTTCGTGCTCTTCTTCCGACTCAGAGTAGACCAGTATGTCATCTATAAAGACAACTACAAATTGGTCTAGGTATGGTCGGAATATCCGGTTCATCAAGTCCATGAACGTTGCCGGGGCATTCGTTACACCGAATGGCATCACCACAAACTCGTAGTGACCGTACCGAGTATTAAGGGCGGTCTTAGGGATATCTTCCTCTCGAATTCGTACTTGATGATATCCGGTTTTCAAATCCAGTTTCGAATAAACTGAAGCTCCTTGAAGCTGATCAAATAGCTCATCAATGTTCGGTAGAGGGTACTTATTCTTGATGGTAACTTGGTTAAGCGGACGATAGTCAATGCATAACCTCCAAGTTCCATCTTTCTTCTTGACAAATAGTACCGGAGCTCCCCATGGTGATGTGCTTAGGCGGATAAACCCTTTATCGAGTAATTCTTGTAGTTGGGTCTTAAGCTCATTTAACTCAGCAGGGGCCATCCTATACGGAGTCTTAGAGATCGGAGCTGTTCCAGGTAACAACTCGATTACAAACTCAATCTCCCGATGGGGAGGTAGGTCCTTCAAATCATCAGGGAACACATCGGGGTACTCGTTAACTATGGGCACCTCTTCAAGCATCTTCTTCTCTTCCGACTTATTCATGATATGGGCTAGGAATGCATAATTACCCTTCCGTAGCAGTCGATTGGCTTGTAGAGAAGAGATAATGGGTATCGCAGATGTGGTTTTGTTCCCTACGATTTCAATGATAGGTTGATTCGGAAAACAGAGCCGCACAACCTTGTGATGACAGTCTACTTGAGCGTAGTGTGTGGCTAGCCAATCCATACCCAAAATAGCATCAAAGTCATGAATGGGTAGTAATACTAGATCAGCAGTCATCTTTCGACCACCAATTTCTAGTGCACAATCTCGATAAACTAAGTCCGTCTTCCATTTAGTTCCAAGGGGTGTCGTGATTTCTAATTCGTAAGGTAAGGCCTCAGGTTGCACTTGTAAGCTAGTAAAGAAACTAGTCGATATATATGAATGCGTAGAACCAGGATCCATTAACACTTTAGCAAAATAACGGTCGATGAGAAGCGTACCTTCCACGACCGCCGAATTCTCGACCTCAACCTGGTTCATAGCAAAGACCTTCCCTTGAACTCGTGGCTTCTCCACTTGCTTCTCATTGCCCTTTGTATTCTTTCAAGTATTCGGGGTTGGCACTGGTTTGTACTGAGGGCAATTCAATACGAAATGCCCACGATTCCCACATATTGGGCAATTCCTAGATTTATTCCAGCATTGGTCTTCCGTATGATTTGACTTCCCACAGTATCAGCAAGCTATATTTTTCTGATTCTGAGACGAGGGACCAGAAAAATTTCCTCGACTCCCCTGGGCGTTTGGCCTAAACATCTTGTTAGGTCCTCCTATGGCTCTCCCACCTTGTCCTCCAGTACCAGGCGCTCGTGCCAGCTGTCCTCTTTTGAACTTCAATTGTTCCATAGTGCTCTCTACCTTAAGCGCCGTTTCAACAGCTGCCGTATAGGTAGGTAACTGGACCGCTGCCAACCGATCTTGGATTTCAAGTCGCAGTCCGCCGATAAACTTCCAGATCTTCCTCTCCTCGTTCTCAACAAAGTACGGTGCGAAGCGGGCTAGCTTGGTAAACAAGGCTTCGTACTTTGCCACGCTTAACTCACGTTGTGCCAAGCTAAGAAATTCTCGTTCCCTTTTCTCTTGGATAACTCGGGGAACGTACTGGGAGTTAAATTCTTTAACAAAGTTTTCCCAAACAGGAGAAGTGTGAAGGGATACCCATTTGGTGCTTATGCATTTCCACCAATGGCGCGCGTCGTCCTCTAATCGAAAAGTTGTTAAAGTGACCTTCCGCTCCGGGTCACAATTTAGCACTTCGAAAATTTTCTCCATTGCCTCCAGCCAGTTCGTGGCTTTGGTGTCATCAGGTTCACCTCGAAAGATCGGGGGTCCTAATCTTAGGAAGTTAGTCAAGGCGTCGGCAGTAGTTTCCCCCTGATTGTGATTGTTGTTATTGTTGTTATTTTGGTTCTCGAGAATTGTAGCTATCCGTTCGAATACAACCGTAAATCGTTCGTCCTGGGGCTCAGTCTCATTTCGAGTTCTCTTCGGCATCTATATCCAAAGATAAAATAAACTTAGAGTGAGGAACTTAAATAATAAGAAAGTCAAGTACTATCTTATATAGGCCAACTATAAATACACCAAAAGTTCGGCACGTTAGATATATACACAAGTATCATGCCATCCATGTACATGGAAAATACTTTGACATGATATTAGCTAGGCATCCTACTAAAGTAGCAAGCTATAGCATCCATACTACTACTTACTACACCACTACCTACATACTACAAGCATATACACACATATGTACAAGAGCAACATCACACCCCCTACTCAAGGGTGATCGGATCGAACTGGGTCCCGCTTGGGATCTCCGGGACAACAGCCTCGCCTACCGGACTGGAGCCTAGAAGTGTAACAGCAAATCCCATCAGCTCCCTCATCTTCCCGTGGATGATCTCGACTGCACGCTGAAATCGTGCCTGAAGGTCGTAGAATCGGGCGCGTGTGCTCTCGAGACTCGACTGCAAATAACTCACCTCCTCTTTAAGTTGGAGGTTCTCATCACGTAACTCGGCCATCTCTGTCATTAACTCATCGAGGTCTATCTCCGTAAACCTAAAAGTATTAGAACTAGAGGCAACCCTCCTATGAGGCATGCGTCCACTGCTACTAGATGGGCGATCCATCTACATCCAACATACCAATATTAGTCCTAATAAATACCAAAACAAAGGTTCTCCCAAGAACTACGCTCTGATACCACCTATGACGACCCCGAAATCCCTTTATTATTATTATTATTATTATTAGATTAATACTATCATTATTGGCTACATACATGCATACATTTTTAATTGCAACGTATAAGGTACATTACATAAGGGTACATCAACAAAAGAGAGTCTCGACTTGCTAGTTTACTATTGATACATAGCAAAAGCAAAACCCAAAACAGGTACGCAGCGGAAAATCCTACATCCTTCTTCCTAATAAAATGCTTCAAAAGGTTCCTCCTCCTCACCATCATAAAAGCTATCTTCGGAAGCATCTAAAATATAATATAACATGGAATCAACATACGTTGAGTAGAAACACTTCTTTATACACATAAGGTGCTCGGGTGTCAAGTGCACATTAGTTACACATAACACATATATAATTTCACACTTTCTACCTTTCGTCACCTGACAGTGACCCTTATAACTACCCAGGCCGAAATAACAACCAGCACATTTCTCCCGCCAGCCTTATCCTCCAATGGTCGTATCCCGGGCATACGCCTTAGTATTGTTCTACGACCCTCTCTCTTGAATAGATCCCTCCGTCTACCCAAGGGGGGATTAGGAGATGGAAGGGTGGTGAACTCTCCCGGCTACTCAATAGTATGTCCCGGTGGAACACCCCCAGACCATTCCAGCACATATGGGCCCATTCACACAATTGCAATTTGTTCACATATGCACATAATCATAGTTTAGCAAAGTAAGCTCCACACTTATAAATGAAAGCTTTATGTTTGCTTATTAAGCATATGTAAATAGATAGTAGCAAAATATGTAAATAGATAAAATATAAATATAAATATATAAACATAACTAGTATAAATATATAAATATAAAGACTAAAATATAACTAGCATAAATATACTTAAATATATATATAGATTAAAAGATAACTAATATAAATATATAAAATATATAAAATGTGATATAGATAAGTTTATATATATAAAGATGATAGAAAAATATATAAACTATATAAAGTGTGATATAGATATAAGATGATTGAAATTATCTACATATATATATAAACTAATAAAATGAATATAATTATATATATACTTATACGTACCATATATATATATATATAGATTAAAGTAGTCTTACTAAGTATTACTAAGTATATAATTAGTCTATAATAAGTAGACATATATATATACGTACATAACTATATATAGATATATATACCTAATATAATATGAATTATCTAAATGAATAGATAACAATACTTTAAATATTTATATATATATATACGTACATAGATATATATATATATATATATATTTCTATAATCATCAAAGTAGGCATAAAACTATACAATAAAGTATAATAAATAGATATATGGAGCTTTCTTCACAATTACTTTCAAGACAACATAGGATATTCCCCTACTAGCTTATTTAAAGAATCATGGTCTCATACTACCTCATATAAAGCATAGAACTCACATAATAATCCAAATAAAACATAAGAATGCCATGTTATTGTAAAATGGCACAATAATCACATAGTTTTCCAAGAAAGCATAGTAAGCACATAGAACTCCAAATAAGCATACTAATCACATAAGATCTTCAAGATCATGCTCATAATTCTATCCATCCTTCAACTTCTTCCCAACAAGAGTTAAACATGATAAAATGAACTATAAAGTAACATGAAGCTAGCAACATAACTAAAACCCTCAACTTGGAGGTATGTTTGGCAAAAGCTCTCACTCTAGGCCATTCAAGCTTGTTCTTTTACATTGCTTGGGCACAAGAGTATGGAAGCTTGCCTAATCTCCTCAAGAAGAAGAAGAAAAACCCTCTACTTAAGGTATAAAGAAGAGTTCCTACCTTTGTTCTTCAAAGTGTGTAGTAATTTGGAGGAAGTGAAGTGTTTGGAGGAAAAAATGAAAGAGACTGTAAGAGCAAGAGAGAGTGCACGGTTTTGGGCTGAAAAATGGCTGAAAAATGACACAAATATCCATTTATTAAATTCAACTAAATACCTATTCCATACATTATACATGGCTATATATGCTTACACCTATTCTTACTAAATACCATGTATATGTATGTGGGTATGTGTGTGTGTGTATATGTAGCCATGTACATCACCACTAATATATAGTTATTTATGTATATGAGGTTTAAGAGTATGTATTAGTAAAGATATTTTGATAAAATATAAAATAAAATCAACTAAAATCAAACAAAAACATATATTCTGAAACTCTTATTTATTAAGTATTTTATTGCTTATTTCTCAGGAAAAAACGAAACTTGGGGTTGGAGAGGTGAAAAGACCAAAATACCCCTTGTTTTGCCAATTTTTCGAAAATTGCCCAAAAATAGAAATAAAATTGTAAAATTCGAAAATTAATTTTTATAAGTCAAATAAAACCTATAATATTTATTTGTATTATTATTTTAATTTTTGGATAATAATTAAGCATTTTAAAAATTAGATTTCAAATTAATAACTTAAATACAATGTTTTTCGAAAATTACTAAAATGCTTGGAAAAATAGGTAAAAGTTGAAAATAATCTATTAAAAATTTCTGGAAGTTTAGAAGGATCAAATGCATAAAATTTTAAAAAAATATTTGGAATTTATAATATTTTATAAATATTTAGGTAGTAAAATGCTCACTAGTTCACAAAAAAAATCATATTTGAAAAAAATAATCTCTAGAAATCAATAACTCACAAAATAATCATATAAAACTTGTATAATATAAAATAGTTAAATAAAGGATTTACCGGGTCGTTACATGTTGAGCATGCTTCATTAATATCACAATACATAAACACTTATCTCTCACATAATTATTTCATACATTGTTCAAAATTCTTTCTATCAAACACATTTTTTCACTATTCAACCATACAAGAACAACAAAATTCAACTCAAAATAAAATATTCATAACAATCCAAGCAAACACATTCATAACAATCCATAATCCAATCAAACGTGTTCAAAACAATCCATGGTCCAAACGTATTCAAAACAATCCATAATCCTAACTTATTCATAACAATCAATTGAATAAACTTATTCATACCAATCCATAATCCAAACAAACTTCTACATAACAATTCATAATCCAAATAACTTTGTTCATAAGAATACATAATCCAAATATGTTTACAACTTTGCTTCATAAAAATTCGTAATCCAAATCATAATAATTCATACCTTGCTTAAACTTCACCGCCTCAAATTACGTTTATGCTATCAACCCACAAACAATCTCACAACAACAAAACAACAAATAAATCTAAAATTAGAACTCAACGAAAAAAAAAATTACTAGCCAAAAATTATAATAACGTACGTGTGTGACGTGCGTGGGGGTGAGGGAGGGGTTGCTGGGGGGGCGAGGGCTACTGGGGGTGGGGGAGGACCTGTTGGGGGTAGGGGGGCTGCTGGGGGTGGGGGGAGTGGCTGGGCGTGGGGGGGCTGCTGGGGGTGGGGGGAGGGGCTGCTGGGAAGGGGAAGCTACTGGCGGCAGGGGGAGGGGCGGCTGCGGGTGGTGGGGCTGCTGGCGGCGCGGGGAGGGTTGGCCGTCGGCGGCGGAGGGGGACCCGCGATCGAATGGGCCGGGGCACCGCGACCTGCTGGGGATGGGGGGGAGGGCGCCGCGACCGGGGGGAGGAGGGGGGGTCGCGATGGAGGGATCCTGTGGGGATGCTGTCGTCGATGGCCAGGGGGAACTAGGGAGGGTGGCGCCGTCGGCGAGAGGGGGGGGAGGGTTACGGTACGAACCTTGGGGATGGGGAGAAATGATATCTAAAAAAATTAGCTAAATGTTTGTTATATACGAACACTTAGCCATGGATTTATTAGTTTTGGCCACGGATAAATCCATTGCCATTTAAAATTTTAAACAATTATTTGATTCTTGGTCATGGAGATAAATCCGGGGCCAAAATCCATTTTTTTTTAAAAAGTTAATTTTATTTACTGGCCACGGATAAATCCGTGGCCCCTGCGTATTAAAAAAAATAATAAACTTATTTCTTGATGGATTTTTAAAAAAATATTTAATTTAAATCCATGGCCAAGAGTCAAAACTACGAGTTGACTTTTCCCAAATCGTGCGTTTTCGTTAATTAGGTTAGACGGAACTGTACGATTGGAGCAATAAAACTTCAACAATAATCAAGTTGCTTGGAATTTCATTTTTTTGATAATTCCTACATAAGTTAATTGACGTTAGCGTACATTGACACCGGAGTACGAAGTCATATGTATATATCACTTAAAGAGGAAAACGTATTCTAGTTGAACAAACTGCGATTTTCAATGCATAAGAAACGAAAATTTGACGATTTTGAAATGGCTCAAACCTTTTAATGCCCCGTAATGTCGGGCCGCGCGATATGTGCGAGCCATTTAAAATTAAAAAAAATAAATATATTTATTGGCCACGGATAAATCCATGGCAAAAATCTATTCTTTTAAAAAAAATTAATTTTATTTACTGGCCACTGATTTATCCGTGGCCAAGTCCAACTTTTTTTAAAAAATAATTTAATTTATGTATGAGCCACTGATTTATCCGTGACCAAGTGTCAAAACTACGAGTTGACTTTTTCCGAATCGTGCGTTTTCGTTAATTAGGTTAGACGGAACCGTACAATTGGCGTAATATAACTTCAACAATAATCAATCTGCTCTGAAGTCCATATTTATGATAATTCCTACATAAGTTAATTGATGTTAGCGTACATTGACACCAGAGTACGAAGTCATACGTATGTATCACTGAAAGAGGAAAATGCATTCTAGTTGATCAAACTGTGATTTTCAATGCATAAAAAGCGAAAACATAAGGCCCGTGACGAAAATTTGACGATTTTGAAATGACTCAAACCTTTTAATGCCTCATAATGTCGGGCCGCACGATATGTGCGACCCATTTAAAATTAAAAAAAAATTAATATATTTATTGGCCATGGATAAATCCGTGGCAGAAATCCATTTTTTTAGAAAAAATTAATTTTATTTACTGGCCACGGATAAATCCGTGGCCAAGAGTCAAAACTACGAGTTGACTTTTTTCTGAGTCGTGCGTTTTCATTAATTAGGTTAGATGGAACCGTACGATTGGTGCAATACAACTTCAACAATAATCAGTCTACTCTGAAGTCCATTTTTTTGATAATTCCAAAATAGGTTAATTGACGTTAGCGTAAATTGACACCGGAGTACGAAGTCATACGTATATATAACTGAAAGAGGAAAACGCATTCTAGTTGATCAAACAACGATTTTCAATGCAAAAAGAAGCGAAAATATAAGGTCCGTGATGAAAATTTAACGATTTTGAAATGGCTCAAATGTTTTAATGCCCCGTAATGTCGGGCCGCGTGATTTGTGCGAGCCATTTAAAATTAAAAAAAATAAATATATTTACTGGCCACGAATCAAAATCCATTTTTTTAAAAAAAATTAATTTTTTTACTGGCCACGAATAAATCTGTAACCCTTGTGCATTAAAAAAAATAATAATAAACTTATGTCTTGGCCAAGTCCAACTTTTAAAAAAAAATAATTTAATTTATTTATGGGCCACGGATTTTTCCGTGGCCAAGAGTCAAAACTACGAGTTGACTTTTTCGAAATCGTGCATTTTCGTTAATTAGGTTAGATGGAACCGTATGATTGGAGCAATACAACTTCAACAATAATCAATCTGCTCTGAAGTCCATATTTTTTGATGATTCCTACATAAATTAATTGACGTTAGCGTACATTGACACCGGAGTACGAAATCATACTTATATATCACTGAAAGAGGAAAACGTATTCTAGTTGATGAAACTGCGATTTTCAACGCATAAGAAAACGAAAATTTGACAATTTGAAATGGCTCAAACCTTTTAATGTCCCATAATGTCGGGCCGGGCGCTAGATCATATAGTTCTTCTATAACGCTCATCGCACTGTCGCACAGATCTCGACTTGGCGAACTGAGTGTCGGAGCGCCGCACTAAGAAGCATTACGAAAACTTAATTCGCGCACTAAAAAATCTTAAATCGCGCTTTTGTATTTTTAATTCTCGACTTATTATTTCATAAGTCTGAGACTTTATATTTTAAATTCTCGAATTAGTGTTCACTAATTCTCGATTTAGTGCAATAAAGCACCTTAATTCTCATGTCTTAGTTCTCCGATCAGAAAAAAAAAAAAAGAAAAGAAAAAGGAATCCTTATTTAAATAATCCTAAGTCCAAATCTCTTACTAAAACACAATAAAAGTCAAAACCTATTAAGAAAAGGGGAAGATCATTAGTCAGCTAAGTAAAACAAAAAATAAAAAATCCTTTGTACGTTTCTCTCTCTCTCTCTCTCTCTCTCTCTCTTGCGCGCGCGCGTGCAAT
>JAOWBU010000765.1:0-25000 GCA_026212405.1 Petrea volubilis
AGCAAAATGCATGAAAAATAATAATAATGATACTCACAGAATTTTCAAGTTAGGAATCTGAGAGAGCGTCGAGGGAATTGGACCAATTAACTGATTATTTTTTAAAATCCTGTCGAGGGTGATAACTACGATATTAGTAAACAAACTTGAATATGCAATAAATCAATAGGTAGTAGCAAATAAATAATAGAAAAATAGGAAGACGATCACGCTGATTTTTAACTTATAAATTCTCAAGCTGCTTCAACTTTGAAAGATAAGTCGATGATACGCAATCAGAAATATTTTGAAAAGCTTTTTGTACAATTTGTCACATTATCGCCACAACATATTTGCCTCAAAAGGGATCAACAAACATAACTGCAAAAAATAAAAAATAGAAAAAAATAGAAAACGTAAAAAGGAAAAAAAAAATAGGAAACGTAAAAATAGTTTGGAAACTTACCTCAAAAGACACCAACATGCACAATTACAAAAATAGGAAACGTAAGAATGGCTTGAACCTATTCAAGTTCTTTTTAATTATATTTGAAGATGTGCCTATTTATGCACTTATACGTATTAAATTGCCGATAAGAATAAGAAATTATGCAAATTGAGCAAATTGAGCTCATTTAAATTTACTCAATTTGCTCAATTTATAAATTTGCTCAATTATGCACCTATATTAAATTTGATTGAACAAATTGAGCTCATTTAAATTTGTTCAATTTGCTCAATTTATAAATTTGCTCAATTTAAATTTGCTCAATTATGCACCTATATTAAATTTACTCAATTTGCTCAATTTATAAATGAGCCCTTTTTGCTCAAGAATTATGCACCTATATGTATTAAATTGCCGATAAGAATAAGAAATTATACAAATTGAGCAAATTGAGCTCATTTAAATTTGTTCAATTTGCTCAATTTAAATTTGCTCAATTATGCACCTATATTAAATTTGATTGAGCAAATTGAGCTCATTTAAATTTGCTCAATTTATAAATTTGCTCAATTTAAATTTGCTCAATTTGCTCAATTTATAAATGATTGTGTGCTTTTTGAGAATCTAGTATTTTGAACATATATTTTTTGTTTTAAAAAAAATCAAAATTCTAGAAAATTAGAATTTGATTAAAATTACATGAATTTAAGTCAAACACCTTTCTCAAATATATAATAGTATAGATATGTCAAAATAATAAAAAAGGAAAAATGCATTAATCTAGACATGAATGTTGGTCTATTCATATATACAAAAATAGAAGAAGGAGATTGTGACCCTAAATAATTGACATAAAATTGGTTTAATTTTCATGTGAAGATTGTAAGAATAGTTGAGGTGACTGTAACTCCCCTCGGGCCCATCAAATTCGCTCCTTTTTTCTGTCAAGTGAATATCTTTGAAATATAAAGAGATAACTTATTAATTTTACCGAATGTTGATTGGAAGTATATCAACCGTTGCATAGTATCAATCAGTAGTATTCAAATAATTATACACATATTCCAAATAACCCCCCCCCCCCCCCCCCAAAACCCAAGCTATTTTATTATTTAATTTTTCTGCGAATAATTTTTCACATATTACTATATATACACACACACACATTATAGAAAAGAATAAAATAGGAGGAATATAAATATATATGGGGGGGAGAGGGAGAGGAAGAGAGAGAGAGAGAGACAGAGAGGTGGATTGGGATTTGGGACGGGAATTTAATTGGATATTGATAGCCTTAAATCTATATTAGCTCTTTCATCTTTTTGTCCTCTACTCCCACAATCCGCACACACACATATATTTTGCAAAAATTTTATCTAAGCTGCACTCAATAAAGACAAGTGTAATTATATTATTTTTGGGAAATTTTTAATAGATCTTATATATGTATCGAACGGTTCAAATTCAATCCGTATTATATTTTTTTTTGTGAAATACTTATAACATATGGTTAAATCTGGACCATTGGGTGCATGGATGGAGCTCAAACACTTGATCTATGTAAAACTTTTTTATATTTATTGTGTGATTGATCACTCCCTCTCTCTCTAAAATATACACTAATCACATCACAAGTATAATATGTCGGCATTTGATTAATTTTGGTGCAATCAAACTTGGTCCAAACTATAATTTTATAAGGAAAAAGTTGGGTAATTTTCTCGGTTAATTTTAGTATAATAAAAAAATTACAATTTCCTAAGGAACTTTTTTTAGTGTAATTAATTAATTATTATAAGAGCCAAGCGAGAGATAGGAGGGAGCCAGTGGTGGAGACGGAGTTTTTTGAAACCATAGAATATATAGGAAAATTTTTCCTTAGGAATTGTAATTTTTTAATTATAACTTAATTAAATATGTGACGAGTATATTACACAATTTTCCTTAGAAACTTATAGTTTGGACCAAGTTCGACTCTACCAAAATTAATAATGTGAGGAACATATTATAATTACCATGTCATTGATATATATTTGCGAGAGAGTGATCAATACTATAACAAATAAGGAAAATTCTTACCTAAATTTGGTGTGGCAAAGCCCGTGAATGATTCGGAGTTCTTGCAGAGTGGAACCATGCAGTACCAGACACGAGATAGATCTTCCAAAAAACAAGGCCTTTTTCAAATAAGCCAATTCATTTGGGACCCTGCAGATCCGCTCTTTTTCCTATTCAAAGATCAGCCCCCTGGCTCTGTGTTTTCACATCGAGAATTATTTGCAGATGAAGAGATGTCAAAGGGGCTTCTTACTTCCCAAACAGATCCTCCTACATCTAAAATCAAACTAAACCATGATTAGGATAGACGTCTATTAATACAAAAAGTCTGATTTATAATCCTAAATCGATGAAGCTCGAAAATAGAAATTTCGTTCTTATTGTGTCAATTCCCTGTCATCCTGTGCGAAAGAATTTTTATTTTATACCTTTTTGAGTCAAAAATTTTGAAAATAGCTCATTTTCTAAAAAGTTTTATAAAATACCCTTGATCGGGATTCCCAACTCCGATCTAACTATTCAGGTGGGTCAACGTGTTCTTTTTTAATAAAGCTCAAACTTTAAAGAATTTTCACTAAAACCCCTTCTAGAATATTTTTGATCATTTAAATCCATTTCTTTACCATCTTTACAATGTTTTCTATATAAAATTTTAATGTTTCACAAAATTTTTAAGTTTTATAAAGTAAATCTAATAAATCAAGTAAAACCCCGTACAAATTGGTATCAGAGCCATAAAAGATCAATATAAAATATAAAATATGGAATATTTAGAATTATTAAAATTGTCAATCATAAATCTTTTAATAATTAAAGAGCTATTTATTTATTTATAGGAAGTAAAAGATAAAGAATTTAGTGATGATCTAAATTTTGATTTATTATCTTGTAATTTCTCATGTGATGAAACTAATTGGCAGTTACCTTCACCATGAAGAGTCAACTGTTTTGACACACTAAAAGGTTCCAAAAGGTTGAAAAATATTACAAAATTTTGATGTCTCTAGAGAATGTCGCCAACGAACATAAACATGCTAGAATAAGAGAACTGTACTACAGAAAGTTAAAGGCTTATAAAACACGTAGAGCAGTCATGATTCTATTTAGCAATGCCTAGTTATTCCCAGCACAGGCTTCGAGTGGAATTGTATAAATATCAAAAAGAGTTGGATATTTTATTATTAAGGAATTCAGCTTATCATATAGGAGATGCTTTTAGAATTTATTTTTTGAGGACCAAAATACAACAAATAAATGAGGACTTTGACGTTTTAAGTCAAGCATGAAAACAAATAAACATCTTAAATGATGGATACAAAGTATAAATCTAATTTTAAGTTTAAATATAATTCTCGAAGAATATAATCGAAAATATGAACACATTAAAACGGAAGAGAATAAAGCAAAAATACAACGTTGCAAAAAAAAGATAAAAGATACTCAACAAAATGCTCAAATACATAGATATAAAAAATACAAATGGATAAAATAAATAAAAATATTGAAGAATTAAATACAGGAATGAATAAAATACTTGAATTACTATATGTTCTAAGTCAAGAACTTAAAGAATTAAAAATAGAGGTTCAAATCTTAAAGATTTGCAATTCAAATGTTGAAGATTTAATAAAAAATACTTGTCTAAAGAAAAATAAATTCGACAAGAAAATAAAAGAAAGAGAAATTATAATAAAGCCAATAAAAACTGTTAAAGAAACTATACATCCAAATTCTTTTGATGCATATATGTTGAATGTTGAATTACCTAAAATAATAGCTGAAGAAGAAGCCCTTAAAAAAGAGAAAAATGGTAAAGATATAGCTACATCATCTAATCCACCTAAAGAACAAAATTTTGAATCTGAGACAGATAGAGATGAATGAAATTAATGAGTTAATTGATCAATTTGAAAAAATAGATCTTTCTGAAATAGAGAAATATGAAGTATTAGTTAACACAAATAATACAACTGGAGGTCCAAGTGGTGCAATAAAATCAGAAGATATGGAAATATATGAATTAGAAATGATGCATATTCCTAAATATAGAAGGCAATATCATGATTATATAAAGAAAGATAGATATCATAAACAATTAGATAAATCCACTCTAGATACTAATTATAGCGAACCTATAAATCATTGAGGTTCTAAATTAAATATAGATTGCAAAGAAGACACTAAAAAAGCAATAATTTCATGGGCAAATACTATGAAAGTTTTCTTTTTATATAACGCTGATGATACATGGACATCAAATAGACAAATAGATTATTTAATTGCTACATTTGATTGAATTATTTTTAATTGGTGGTAAGAATTAGCTGAAAACACTAAAGCATTAATAAAAAGAAATATACGGACTAAATTAATAGATAATACAGAAAATGAAATTGAAATTTTAGTTGCCTATCTTTCTAGTGAATTTTTAGGAGAAAATTGGCAAGATCCTGATAAAGAAAGTTCAAAAGAAAAAGAAGAAGCAAGAACTAATTTAATTAACCGTAGAATTTGTAGCATGAAAAATCTAAAACAATATACATGTGAATTTAAAGAATATTATTATACACAATACAATAGTCATGAAGATCAGAGTATATATCTCAATATGTACTTTTTAAAACTTCCACATCCTTGGAATAAATATATAATGAATAAATGGAAAGAAGAAAATAAAGATTCAATCTCAACTCTAGGAAGAAGAATTAGCTTTCTCTTTTCAGAGCTAAGTAAATTATGTAAATCTCAAGATTTATATAGAAGAACTAAAAACTTTTCACCTTTATATTGTAATGAATTTGAGGTGCCCTGTCAATGGGGATGCAATAAAAGAAAGAATTAATAAAAAGAAAAGAAGGTTTCATAAAAAGAAGGATAAAAAATACAATAATTTTCAAAAGAAAAATATAAAACCAAAAAAAGATATTGTAAAAGAAAGCCTAACTATAAAAGAAATAAAAACCTTTCACAATGTCAATATTGAAATTGTAGAGAAATTGGACATAATCACCAGAGTGTAAAACCTAAAAAGATTCGGAGTATTGAAGCCGAATTCATAGAATTACAAGATGAATTATCTGAAGTTTCTGATATAGAGAATTATATAGATAAAGAAATATAAATTGAAGAGGAAGAATACTCCAGTAATTCTGAGAATGAATAAAGATATAATAGAAACTGAAGATTCAGATAAAGAAGTAGAAGCTTATGAACGATTAGAAGGTTATGCTCAGCGGATAACCTTTGATCAAGAATTTTTAGCAAAAATAAAAGGTTTAAGACTTGATGCAACAAATCCTACCAAAAGTATTTTTACAACTTTTGGTAGTCTAATAAAAAGAGAAAAAATAAATATTTATGACTATCATGTAGTTGAGAGATCCATAAATGTTGAACATACTAAAGGGCAAATTAGATTAAATTTGCTTACTAAATCCTCAACAACTCAAACTTTAAACAAAATAAAAAATACAAAAGTAAGAAAGAAGATAAAATATGTTTACCTTAGCAGGATTCAAATCCTAGTTAAAACTTTATTTAGAGATGGAATAAATAGTCCTATGGGTATTTCACTTCATGATCAAAGGTTTAAAGACGCTAAAAATAGTCATTTAGGAACTGTCGAAGGAAATTTAATATACTCACAATTTCGTTTTGATTGTTATCCTAAATATAGCGTTGACATAAATGATCAAAACATAAATGATACTTTAAGTCTACACTTTCAACTCTTAAAAGATTTAAAACTAAGAGATAAAAGTCAAGCATTTGCCTTTTACTATAGAACAATATATGCTTTTTTCAATAGTAATTACAGGAAAATATATCAAGATAAACCTTAAATAGAAATTAATGATGAATGTCGCAATATAACTACAATAAAATTTCCAGTGATAGAGGAAATTAAAGACATAAGAGATTATGAAGTTAAAACAGATAGAAAACCTATACTAAAATATGGATCTAGTAGTGGTTTAACTCCGCAAATAGATTTTGGAGAAAATACAATATCCAGAAGAAATGTTAGTAAGATACCTCTTACTAATGTAGAATTCACCAAACAAAATATAACCAACACAATGGTTATAAATGGTAAATATTTTAATGGTAAAGGATATATTGAAGGACCAAATATAGTAATTGATACAGGAGCCAGTGACAATCACCTTACAAGATATAAAAATAAAGGATTAATTGCAAAGGTTGCTTCAACTATATTTCAATATAAAAATTTTGAAGGTCATTTAATAACTTGTGATCAAGAGGTACAACTTTCAATAATTTTCGATGATTTAAGAATAATTGTACCTTGTTATATAGATAGTGATATGGTTGGAGACTATTATGATATAATTTTCGATAATAGTTTCTTAAACTAGTGTGATTACTATAAAATATAAAAACATGGGGTCACCTTCCAAATTGGAAATATAAAAATCTTTTGTAAAAATTATGAAGGGGATTAATTTTCCTCTGAGTGTCTTTGTACAAATAACAGTATAAGATACTACTATAACAATCTATGCCTTAATAAATAATGGTTCAGAAATAACTTTGTTTAAATTCTTTCTCTATACTAAATGGCAAGAGAATGGAAATATCAAGATAAAGGATATTACGGGTCAAGCTGAACATATTAATAAAAAGGCAGATAAAGTAAATGTTATATTAGGAAGTAAAATTGTTATAATAACTACTATTTATGAATATAACTCTCTTGAAACTGATATATTGTTAGGAAATGATTTCCTACAATAATTTCAATTTTATTCACATATCTTTATTTTGTCATCCTAAAAACTAAATGTAATCATTATTTAAAATTATCAAGAATAAATAAGCCATTCAGAGTTCAGCCAGCCAAGCTTGGTGGACTGTATGATAAAATTCCTATAAAAAATAATATAACAATAAAAAGGATAACTCTTGAAGATGTAATAAAACGGATAAAAGAAAATTATAATGATCATCCTCTTGCTTTTTATAAGGAGTCAGATTCAAAGGCAAAAATAGAGTTAACTGAAATATAGTTATAAAAGAAAGACCTATGTTATATACAGAAAATGATAGAAAGGAATTTGATAAACAAATAAATGAATTATTACATAAAAATCCACCTTTAATTAGGAGTATATAGTCCTTTTAGTAGTCCAGCTATCATGGATGAAAATGAAGCTAAGAAAAAGCGTGGAAAATCTAGAATGGTAATAAATTATAAAAGCCTAAATCATTTCACTTGGGCAAATAGTTATTATCTTCCTAATAAATAAGTTTTACTAAATTTAGTTAAAAGAAAGAAATATTATTCTAAATTTGATTGTACTTCAGGATTTTTGGCAAATAAAAATGGAACTTGAAAGTATACAATATATAGCATTTAGTTCTCTTCAAGGGCAGTTCGAATGGTTAGTTATGCCATTTGGATTAAAAAATGCACCTTCTATATATCAAAGAAGAATGGATGAAATCTTTAATAAATATAAAGATTTTCTTGTTGTTTATGTTGACGACGTTTTAGTTGCTTCTAATACTTTAGAAGAACATAAAACTCACCTACTTCAATTTGGTAAAGCTTGTAAAGATAATGGTATAGCTTTATCCGAAAGGAATGCTATAATTTGTAAAGAAGAAATTGAATTTTTAGGGTTAAAACTAAATAAAGAAGGAGTAAAACTTCAACCCCATATATCTAAGAAAATCTATGAATTTCTTGATAAATTGGAAAATAGAAATCGAATTGAAAAATTTCTTGGTTTTTTAAATTATGCTGAGGGATTCATAATAAATCTTTCTAAAAAGAAGCATGAGATTCAAAAATTACTTCGAAAAAATAACACTAAAGGATGGAGCAATCAACATATAGAGATTGTTAAAAATCTAAAGGAAGAATGTAAAACATAGCCTGAATTAAAACTTCCTGATGAAAATTAATTATACAAACCGATCTTTATTGGGCAGCTCTACTTAAAAACGAGTGGTACTTTTGGTCAAGTTGAGGTCAACTATACAACTCATGAGAAAGAACTTCTAGCAATCATAAAAGGAATTTAGAAATTCTCTCTCTTTCTATATCAAAGACCTTTCAAAGTCCAAACTGATAATACCTAAATACAGTCTTTGGTTTTCAATAAATTCACCCCAATACAGAAGGCTACATAGATGACAAGTTTTCCTATCCTTTTATAGTTTCAAAATAGAGTACATAAAAGGTTCAAAAAAATTTCTAGCCGATTTCATTTTCAGAAATACAGAATTCAGAAAAGATTGAGTTCTCCAACTCTAAAATGGATGAGATGGGTGTGCATTTCCATTTAAATGCAAAAAGAGTGATTGTATGCATTATACATACAGTTAGTCCACTATCTAACGGTTGGTGGTAAAGACTTCTCAAATCCATTGATGGATGACAATTTCCCAAAAATTGTATTGATGATACATATCATCTTATAAATTCTTGTTTTTTTGCAGGAATAAATTCTTAAAGAAAGATGGATCTTGATGAGTTAAAGAATGAGATTGATGATATTGTCTTAGTTTGTCAAGATATTGTTGATAGCAATAAACCTCATAAAGATTTGCTAGAATTGAATTTTAAACAAATGTCAGATATCTCTCAAGAAGGACTTAGAAGTGCCTTTTTTCTTCAAGACAGTCTAAATTTGTTTCTTGAAGCTAGAAATAAAGAAAAAGAAAAATGAGTGATGCTAAAAAAGAGTGATAAAGAGAAGATCAATAAAGGAAGAGATAAAGCAGAGTATGTTGGAAGTCATGATAATAAATCATTATCTGATAAAGACTTTTTAGACTCCATGAAAAATAAAGGAAAAACTTCTAAATCTCAAGGTGATGCTGAAGTTATTGAAATAAAAATCAATAAATCTGGAAGCTTCAACAACAGGGTTCCAATGAAGAATTTGTTCCCATAAATAAATGGGAAAGAGAATATAAAAAAGTTGCTGAAGAAGCCTATAAATGGGAGAATTCTAGAACACTATTCTACTCTAAAGGATATAGCGTTCATCCACGAACCACCGCTATATTTGGAGCTGAGCCGCATAAAGTTTTTCAACTTGCAAACTAAGGATTTCTAGATCTGCTATATGTTGGAAAGGATCTAAATGAAATTTCAGAACTTGATGACCACTTTAAATCCCAGGTCAATCAAGTTTCTAGAAATAGAGAAGTCGTATTCAAGTTCTATTCTATAGCCCCCAGAACCTGAGATGCGAATTTAGCATGAAGTTCAACATATGATCACTATAGATATTATAAACACCAACTTAAAGATTGAAACTGGTATAAAGAATTTTCGATCTTTCAAGTTCACCAGCTCATGGATCACAGAACGAAGAGCCATAGGAATTAAATCCATTCAATCTATTGCTGAGTCTTTTTAGGAGCAATGATATGAAACTCTCATGTAGACCAATAACCAGATTTTATTGAGGAAATGAGGCCAAATAAAATCTCTACTTCTAAAGAAATTCGTTACTAAATTTATCAAACATGATTTCTTTTGCACAGAGACTACAAGAAAGAAAGCTTGCAGAATGATTGGTTATTGCAAATCATGATGTAAGTGCTTACATCAGTGCAAGGAATGACAGATGCCATGACGCCATCATCCACTAAAATATTATGGCAGACAGTTGTGGGAGACAACTTTTGACTTCTGAAGATAAAGAAGATAAAGATAAAGGATTCCAGCACATAAAGATAGAGACTCCGGATGCCAAATAAAATTTTGAAGTCCGAATAGTTTACTTTGTTTTTCTATAAATTATGATAGGATTTTCATTTAGAGGCATCGAATCACATGCTCAAATCGAATCCTCAATTTGAAAAAATAGTCTAAGAAACTTAGCTTTTTATAGATCTTTGTAAGCCCTCTTCTAGATCATGTTTGTATAAATCTTCTTTGAAGGAAATAAAACCATTTCATTTTTCATAAATTTCAAGTGTTGAAGTTTTAACATAAGAATCTTTCATTCTTATATTTCTCCTTATTTTCTAAAATTTTCAAATCTTACGAAGGCCGTAGTGATTGCACCATTTGAGACAGTAGCCGTTTGTTAGGAAGGCATTTGGGCAAACACCAGTCAGACTTGTCAAGGTGAAGGAATACGAGTCTTTAGGAGGATTAAAGAATTGAAGAACTAAAGGAGGTAATATATGTTTAAAAGATTTAGATATTAATATTTCTTTGCTTGATTTATGAAAATTTATGGTTTTAGAGTACTTCATTATTAATCATGCTTTTGATAACATCTTTTACTTATTTGTGCATATAAAATGGGTAAGGATTTTGATATCATAAAAAATCAATTTAAAAGTAGAAATAATTATAAACATAAAATAGCTATTTTAAAAGTACTAGAAAATTTACCTGAAGATTTAAGAATTCTTATTGCAACGAATAATAATAAAGAAGATTATGTTCTTGATTCTATCAATAAAACTATAAACCAAGAAATTCTTAATAAATAATATGTTAAAGATCTAGACCAACTAGACAAAGAACGGACAGAACTTTGGGAAGAAGATAGAACAATAAAAAATTATATTCTTATGCTTTGTAAAAATCGAGAAAGAATAAATCTGATAAAATTCTTATATCATGAAAAAAGAGATCTACCTTACTTTTTCTAAATAAAAGGTATCTAATCTAGAACAAACCTAAAGTTTAGGGCAATAAAGTAAATAAATAAACTTTCAATAATGAAAGTACTATTTAAATAGTGAAATCGCTATTCAAAAGGGATAAAATGAAAAGAATTTTATAAAGTAAGGTATTTTGAAAATAAAAGTATAAAAATAGGATATTTTAAAAAAAAAATTCCTTCCTGTGCCCCTGTTTTTCTCTGGATTTTCCGTAATTAATACTTTTGTTCCTTGTAAATTGGCCATAAAAATAGCAGTTGTTATTATTGTGTTGCAATTTAAATATTTATGTTTAATAGTACAAAATGCTCAATATCAGCACCATATTTTCTTTTTTGGCTGCACGTAAAAATGGTTTGACCAGGGAGGAGACAAGGTTGAGTATGATTGAGATAAAATTCAAAGTCATAATTGGGACGCTAACAATCTGAAGTAGACAAACATAAGGACATGATTGTGAGTGGTTTCATTGGAATTGCTCTTAATTATTCACTTTTAATTGAATAGGTGGTCCTTCTCAATTATACAAACTACTTGGAGATGGATAACATGCAGAGTTCTCGTATCATTTTTTTTAAATTGTTAATTTATTTTATCTTTTTATTCATTTTTAATAACAAAAACTTAATTTAATTTTTAGAATTTTTTTTTTACAATATAAAATTATAAATTCATTAAATATGTGATCAAATTATATTTTATTTTTATTTTTTTGTTTTTCATAATATATATATATATATATATATATTTAATTTTCAATTATTTCTTGTTTTTATAATATATAAAATTATAAATCTATTAAACATGTGATCAAATTATATTTTATTTTTATTTTACATATACATAGAATGTGCTATACCCGTTAATTAATTAATAAATAAATGAATAAGAAGGGCAATCTTTTGCGCTAAAAGTTAAAAAAAAAAAAGAAAAAAAAACTGCATCAAAAGATCAAAACATTAGGTAAGGCCCTCGTACGGAACATCATACATTGTGCTTGTCGTGATGATTAATATTAGATTCATTTTGCTTTCAATGAATGATTGGGAGGAATGCTCAAAAAATCATGTTTTTGTATGTATATGTGGGCTGAATTATTATGGTTAATATATATGGGATTTTTTTTATGCATTGGATTTTAATTTTGTATACGCATTAAACGGTTCAAATTATATCACATCATTAATTTATTTACAAAAAATTAACATAGAAAATATAATCATAATCTCAATCTATATATAGGTCCAAACGCATCCATTTAAGAACTTTTCTATATACAAGATAATATTTATATTTCTCAACTTCACGTTTTCTTTTATCTTTTTATGTAATTCCTTTATTCATGTGTTTGTACCAATAATGAAATGAGCCCCATATGACGTGCGTGGAGATATGTGTTTCGTCTCTTACACTACAAAATTTGTTAGTAAATGAAATTTTTAAACAAAATTAAAAAATATATCGGATCATTTTTTTTAGTACATTGTAATAAGTTGTTTGTATGCCCAAGTATACGAGTTATAGTTCTAAGTCAAACCTAACTCGCTAATATGTCCTTCTAACATAAATTGAATTGAGTTATGACAAACATATTAGTGGAACTTGTCATTGTTGGGGACGTATAATAAAAAAATTATAATTTCCTAATGAAAATTTTCTCTATACTTTGGCCCTTATTTTCAGTACTTTTTCAAAAATTCTGTCGCCACCATTATTAGTAGAAGCCCGCAAAGTAATTAATAAATTTAGGTTAATAATTATTATTAATTAGATCGCTATTATTAGTTAAATAGACAATTATCAATTTATCACCTTTAATCATCATTAAACGCTTGTAGTAATCATAATTTTGAATCTAGACTCTACGAGACAATTCTATTGATTTATTAGATTCCTCCATTCAATGCAACATCAAAAACCTTTCAATCACACGTGACATTATTGAAGTCCAGTTGACCTATGTTTGGAGAGAGGAAACAGAGCTGCGGCCTAATCTCGTTTTAGATGGTATCATTTGGTCGGAAAAAATATAGGGGATATATGTGGAGAGAGAGAGAGAGAGAGAGAGAGAGAGAGAGAGAGAGAGAGGTGTGCTTGATGAAATTTGCTTACGTGAGAGAGGAAGGTGGGTGGACTTGGCCTTTAACTCTAATTGGGTAAGAGAGATTTTTATTTTTTATTTAATATAATCAATTTGAAATACTTTATAAATAGAAATAATTTTTAAATTATCCTTTTTTAATTTTTAAATTTTTAAAATAACCTATTTTTCTAAAAAATTTCCAAAATACCTTAAATCGAACTCTAAAACCTCGGTTTTACTGTTCATGTGGGCCGGCGTGATTTCTTAAAAACCCACTTTTTATTCTTTATTTCATTAAAACCCATTCCAAAGTATTTTTGATCAATTTAGTCCATTTTTTCTATAAAGTCTCTTTAAAACATATGTTTGAAATAAAAAACGTCCTAACCATCCTTATTTACATTAAATAAACTCAAATCATAAATTTTTAATTATTTATTATTTTTCTTAAATTTGTTATATTAAATTAAGTAAACCCCCTTTGTTTATTGGTATCAGAGCCATAAAGATCAATAAAATCATAAAATATGGAATATTTAGATTTGATAAAATTATCAATCATCACTCTTTTAATAATTAAAGAATTATTTATTTATTTACAAGAAATAAATGATAAAGAATTTAGTGATAACATAAATATAGAAAGTTTATCTTGCGATTTCTCATGCGATGAAACTGATTGGCAGTTATCTTCACCATGAAGATTAGACTGTTTAGACAAACTAAAAGGTATCCAAAGGTTGAAAAGTACTACAAACTCTTAATGTCTCTAAAGAAAGAAGCTAAAGCACATGATGCTGAAATAAGAGCATTGTATTATAGAAAGTTAGAAGAATATAAAAATCGTAGAGCTGTAATGATTCTACTTAGCAATGCCTAATTATACATTACATAGGCTTCGAGTAGACTTGTATCTATATCAAAAGGAGTTAGATTATATATATAGAAAGTCAACTTATCATAGAGGAGATGCTTTTATAATTAATTTCTTGAAAAATAAAATAACACAAATAAAGGAAGGACTTGATATTCTAAGTCGCTTATGAAGACAAATAAACATCTTAAACGATGGATACAACATATAAATCAAATTCTAAGCCTAAATATAATTCTTGAAGAATATAATCGAGAATATGAACACATTAAAACAAAAGAGAATAAAGCAAAAATACAAAGTTGCAAACAAAAGATAAAAGCTACACAACAAAATGCTCAAATAGCTTGGAATAAATACAAATGGATAAAATAAATAAAAATATTGAAGAATTAAATATAGGAATGAATAAAATACTTGAGGCACTATATATTTTAAATCAAGAACTTAAAGAATTAAAAACAGAGGTTCAAATCTTAAAGATTTGTAATTCAAGTGTTGAAGATTTAATAAAAAATACTTGTCTTAAGAAAAATAAATTCGAGAAGAAAATGAAAGAAAGAGAAATTATAATAAAACCAATAAAAACTAACAAAGAAACTGTGCATCCAAATTCCTTTGATGCATATATGATTAATGTTAAATTACCTAAAATATTAGCTGAAGAAGAAGCTCTTAAAAAGGAAGAAAAAGGTAAAGATATTGCTACATCATCTAATCCACCTAAAGAACAAGATTCGGAATCTGAAACAGATAAAGATGAATGAAATTAATGAATTAATAGATCAATTTGAAAAAATAGATCTTTCTGAAATAGAGGAATATGAAGTATTAGTTAACACTAATAATACAACTGGAGGCCCAAGTGGTACAATAAAACTAGAAGATATGGAAATAGAAGAATCAGAAATGATGCCTATTCCTAAATATAGAAGGCAATATTATGATCACATAAAAAATAAATCTGATAACCAATTCAATAAATTCACACCAGATACTAATTATGGAGAACCTATAAATCATGGAGGTTTTAAGTTAAATATAGATTGTAAAGAAGATACTAAAAAGGCTATAATTTCATGGGCAAATACTATGAAAGTTTTCTTTTTATATAACGCCGATGATACATGGACATCAAATAGGCAAGTAGATTATTTAATTGCTACATTTGATGGTATTGTTTTCAATTGGTGGCAAGGATTAACGGAAAACATTAAAGCTATAATAAAAAGAAATGTACAAACTAAATTAATAGATAATACTGATAGAGGAATTGAAATCTTAGTTGCTTATCTTTCTGATGAATTTCTAGGAGAACAGTGGCATGACCCTGATAAAGAAAGCACTAAAGAAAAAAGAAGAAGCTAGAACTAATTTAATAAATCTTAGAATATGTAGTATGAAGCATCTAAAACAATATACTTGTGAATTTAAAGAATACTATTATACTCAGTATTATAGTAATGAAGATCAGAGTATATATCTTAATATGTACTTTTTAAAACTTCCACATCCTTGGAATAAATATATAATGAATAAATGGAAGGAAGAAAATAAAGAGTCAACTTCAACTCTAGGAAAAAGAATTAGTTTTCTCTTTTCAGAGTTAAATAAATTAGGTAAATCTCAAGATTTATATAAAAGAACTAAAAAATTTTCACCTTTATATTGTAATGAATTTGAAGTACCCAGCCAATGGGGATGCAATAAAGAAAGAATAAATAAAACAAAAAGAAGATTTCATAAAAAGAAGTATAAAAAATATACTAATTTTCAAAAGAAAAATATAAAACCAAAAAGAAGATATTTTAAAAGAAAACCTACCTTTAAAAGAAATAAAAATCTTTCACAATGCCAATCTTGGAATTGTGGAGAAATTGGACATAAATCACTTGAATGTAAAAAACCCAAAAGGATTCGAAGCATAGAAGCCGAATTTATAGAACTTCAAGACGAGTTGTCTGAAGTTTCAGATATAGAAAATCATTTAGATAAAGAAATATATATTGAAGAAGAAAAATACTCTAGTAACTCTGAAAATGAATAAAGATATAATTGAAACTGAAGATTCAGATAAAGAAGTAGAAATATATGAAGGATCTGAAGGTTATGCTCAACGAATAACCTTTGATCAAGAAACATTAGTAAAAATAAAAGGTTTAAAACTTGATGCAACAAATCCTACCAAAAGTATTTTTAAGTCTTTTGGTGATTTAATAAAAAGAGAAAAAATAAATATATATGATTACCATGCAGTTGAAAAATCTATAAATGTTGAACATACTAAAGGGCAAATTAGATTAAATTTGCCTACTAAATCCGCAATAAATCAAGCGTTAAATAAAATCAAAAATAAAGAAGTAAGAAAGAAGATAAAATATGTTTATCTTGGTAGAATTCAAATTCTAGTTAAAGCCTTATTTAGAGATGGCATAGATAGTCCTATGGTTATTTCACTTCATGACCAAAGGTTTACAGATGCTAAAAATAGTCATTTTGGAACAGTTGAAGGAAATTTAATATATTCACAATTTCGCTTTGATTGTTATCCAAAATATAGTGTTGATATAAATGATCAAAATATAAATGATACTTTAAGTTTACACTTTCAACTTTTGAAAGATTTAAAACTTAGAGACAAAAGTCAAGCATTTACCTTTTACTATAGAGCAATTTATGCTTTTACTAATAGTAATTACGGAAAAATATATCAAGAGAAACCATATATTGAAATTGATAATGAATGTAGGGAAATAACAACAATAAAGTTACCAATGATAGAAGAAATTAAAGAAATAAAAGATTATGAAATTAAAATAAACAGAAAACCCATTTTAGAATATGGATCTAGTAGTGGTTCAATACCACAAATAGATTTTGGAAAAAATACTATATCTAGAAAAAGTATTAGTAAGTCATTACTTACTAATGTTGAATTTACTAGACAAGATATAACCAATACAATGATTATAAATGCTAAATATTTTAATGGTCAAGAATATATTGAAGGACCAAATATATTAATTGATACAGGAGCTAGTGGCAATCACCTTGCAAAACATAAAAATAAAGGTTTAATTGCAAAGGTTGCTTCTACAATATTTCAATATAAAAACTTTGAAGGACAATTAATAACTTGTGATCAAGAAGTACAAGTTTCAATAATTTTTGAAGAATTAAGAATAATTGTACCTTGTTACATAGATAGTGATATGGCAGGAGACTATTACGATATAATTCTTGGTAATAGTTTCTTAAATCAATGTGATTACTATAAAATAGAGAAACATGGAGTTACATTACAAATAGGAAATATAAAGATCTTTTGTAAAAAACATGAAGGGAATTAATTTTCCTTTGAGTGTCTTTGTACAACTGACAGTACAGGATACTAATATAACAACATGCGCCTTAATTGATAATGGTTCAGAAATAACTTTGTTTAAATCCTTTCTCTATACTAAATGGCAAGAGAATGGGAATATAAAAATAAAGGGTGTTACGGGTCAAGCCGAACACATTAATAAAAAGGCAGATAAAGTAAATGTTATATTAGGAAGTAAAATTATTACTATACATACTATATATGATTATAACTCTCTTGAAACTGATATATTGTTAGGAAATGATTTCTTACAATAATTTCAGTTTTATTCACAGAATCTTTATTCTGTTATTCTAAAAACTAAATGTAATCATTATTTAAAATTACCCCGAATAAATGAGCCATTCAGAGTTCAGCCAGCGAAGCTTGGTGGACCGTATGATAAAATTCTAATAAAAATACACAATATAACAATAAAACGAATAACTCTTGAAAATGTAATAAAACAGTTAAAAGAAAATTACAATGATCATCCTCTGGCTTTTTATAAAGAGTCAGATTTAAAGGCAAAAATAGAACTAACTGAAAACATAGTTATAAAAGAAAGACCTATGTTATATACCGAAAAGGATAGAAAAGAATTTGATAAACAAATAAATGAATTATTATATAAAAATCCACCTTTGATTAGAAGAAGTAATAGTCCTTTTAGTAGCCCAACTTTCATGGTTGAAAATGAAGCTGAGAAAAAATGAGGAAAACCTAGAATGGTAATAAATTATAAAAGACTAAATCACTTTACTAGGTCAGATAGTTATTATCTCCCTAATAAAGAAGTTTTACTAAATCTTGTTAAAAGAAAGAAATATTACTCTAAATTCGATTGTACTTCGGGTTTTTGGCAAATAAAAATGGAGCCTGAAAGTATACAATACACAGCACTTAGTTCCCCTCAAGGACAGTTCGAATGGTTAGTTATGCCATTTGGATTAAAAAATGCACCTTCTATATATCAAAGAAGAATGGATAAAATCTTTAATAAATATAAAGAATTTCTTGTTGTTTATGTTGATGATGTTTTAATTGCTTCTAATACTTTAGAAGAACATAAAACTCATCTACTACAATTTGCTAAAACTTGTAAAGAAAATGGTATAGTCCTATCTGAAAGAAAGGCTATAATTTGTAAAGAAGAAATTGAATTTCTAGGGTTAAAATTGAATAAAGAAGGAATTAAACTCCAAACCCATATATCTAAGAAAATTTGTGAATTTCCTGATAAATTGGAAAATAGAAATCAAATTGAAAAATTTCTTAGTTGTCTAAACTATACTGAGGGATTCATAATGAATCTTGCTAAAAAGAAGCATGAGATTCAAAAATTGCTTCGAAAAAATAATACTAAAGGTTGGAATAATCAACATACAGAGATTGTTAAAAACCTAAAGGAAGAATGTAAAACTTTGCCTAAATTAAAACTCCCTGATGAAAATGATAAATTAGTAATACAAACGGATGCGTCAGATCTATATTGGGCAGCATTACTTAAAACCGATCTCAATGAGATATGCAGGTATACAAGTGGTACTTTCGGTCAAGCTGAGGTCAACTATACAACCCATGAGAAAGAACTTCTAGCCATCATAAAAGGAATTCAGAAATTCTCTCTCTTTTTATATCAAAAGCCTTTTAAAGTTCAAACCGACAATACCCAGATACAATCCTTAGTCTTCAATAAATTACCAAATACACCCCAATACAGAAGGCTACATAGATGGCAAGTTTTCCTGTCCTTTTACAGTTTTAAAATAGAGTATATAAAAGGTTCAGAAAATTTCCTAGCCGATTTCATTTCTAGAAATACAGAATTTGGAAACGAATGAGTTCTCCAACTCTAAAATGGATAAGATGGGTGTGCATTTCCCTATAAATGCAAATAGAGTGATTTTATGCACTATACATACAGCTAGTCCACTATCTAACGGTTGGTGGTAAAGACTTATCAAATCCGTTGATGGGTGACAATTTCCCAAAAATTGTACTGATGATACAAATCATCTTATAAAATTCTTATTTTTCTGCAGGAATAAAATAATAAAAGATGGATCTTGAAGAGCTAAAGAATGAGATAGACGATATTGTCTTGGTCTGTCAAGACATTGTTGACAGTAATAAAGCTCTGAAAGATTTAATAGAATTAAATTTTAAAACAGTTACAGACATTTCTCAAGAAGGACTTAAGAGAGCCCTTTTCCTTCAAGAAAGTCTAGATTTGTTCCTTGAATCTAGAAATAAAGCAAAAGAAACAATGAGTGAAGATAAAAATGAGAGTGATAAAAGGGAAAGCAATAAAGGTAAAGAAAAAGCAGAGTCTTCTGGAAGTCAAGGTACTAAACCAGTATCTGAGAAAGACTTTTTAGACTCCATGAAAAATAAAGAAAAAACTTCTAAATCTCAAAGTGATGTTGAAGTTATCGAAATAAAAATCAATAAACCTGAAGGCTTCAACAACAGGGGATCCAATGAAGAATTTGTTCCTACAAATAAATGGGAACGAGAATATAAAGAAGTTGCTGAAGAAGCTTATAAATGGGAGAATTCCAGGACACTATTCTACTCTAAAGGATATAGTGTTCATCCAAGAATCACCGCCATATTTGGAGCTGATCCTCATAAAGTTTTTCAGCTTGCAAACTATGGATTTCTAGATCTTCTATATGTTGGAAAGGATCTAAAGGAGATTTCAGAATTTGATGACCGCTTTAAATCCCAGGTCAGTCAAGTTGCTAGAAATAGAGAAGTTGTACTCAAGTTCTATTCTATAGCTCCAGAACCTGAGATGCGCATTTGGCATGAAGTCCAGCACATGATTACAATAGATGTTATTACTACAAACTTAAAGATTGAAACTGGTATAAAGAATTTTCGATCTTTCAAGTTCACCAGTTCATGGATCACAGAGAGAAGAGCCATGGGCATTAAAGCCATTCAATCCATTGCTGAGTCTCTATGGGAGCGACAATACGAAACTCTCATGCAGGCCAATAATTGGATATTACTAAAGAAAGGCGGACAGATAAAATCTCCATTGCTAAAGGAATTTCTCAATAAATTTTTCAGACATGAATTTTACTGCACAGAGACTACAAGGAAGAAAGCTTGCAGAATGATTGGTTGTTGTAAATCATGATGTAAGCGCTTACGTCAGTGCAAGGAGTGACGGATGCCATGACGTCATCATCCACTAAATAATTGTGGCAGACAGCTGTGGGAAGCAGCTTTTGACATTTGAGGCTAAAGTTGATAAAAATCCAGTGCATAAAGAAAGAGACAGCGGACGCCAAATAAAACTTTGAAATCCAAATAGTTAGATTTCTAGATCTATAAATTGTACCTAGATTTTATTTGTAAGGCATTCGAAAAAACACACACTCGAAATTTCAGACTGATTCTCACTCTGAAAAAATAGAAAATCAGTTTTTCTAGATCTTTGTAACCATCCTCTAAATCATGGTTGTATAAATCCTTGTTTGAAGGAAATAAAACCAGTTTATTTTCATAAATATTCAAGTTTAGAAATTTTTCTATAGAAATCTTTTAAGCTTGTATTTCTCCTTAAAATTTCCAAAATTCTCTAACCCTACGAAGGCCGTAGTGACTACACCGTTGGAGACAGTGGCCGTTTGGAAGCGTAAGTCCCGTGAAGCCAGGAGGGCGTTTGGGCGAAAACCAGTCAGGCTTGTCGAGGTGATTGAAGACGAGTCCAGAAGGAGGATTAAAGAATTAAGGACATCGAGGAGGTAATATACTTTTAAAAGATTTAAATAGAAATATTTTTCTACTTGATGCTATGAAAGTATGCGGTTTTAGAGTACTTTATCAATTATTTATGAAATTTATGCAAATGTATGATTATTGTTTGGTTATCTAAGATATAACATAATGGGAAAAGATTTTGATATCATAAAAAACCAGTTTAAAAGAAAAAACAATAATAAAAAGAAAATAGCAATTTTAAAACTACTAGAAAATCTACCCGAAGATTTAAGAATTCTTATTGCGACGTATAATAATAAGGAAGATTATGTTTTTGATCTAATCAATAAAACTATAAATCATGAAATTCTTAAAAATTATGTTAAACAATTAGAACAAATAGACAGAGAATTAAAAGAACTTTGGGAAGCAGATAGAACATTAGAAAATTATATTCTTATGCAGTGTAAAAATCTAGAAAGAGTAAAACTAATAAAATTTATATATGACGAAAATTGGGACATACCATACTTTTTCTAAAAACTTAGAGGGATAAAAACATAAAGAAATCAAAAGTTTGGACCATAAAGCAAATAAAGAAGCCTTAAATAGTGAAATTACTATTCAAATAGTAAAATTACTATTCAAAAGGGGTAAAATGAAAAACCTTTTTCAAAGAAGGACATTTTGAAAATAAATACACAAAAGAAGGGCAAAATAAAAATTAAATCTTATAAATATCAATTGAAAATATATTTCCATACACGCACACACGCACTCACTCAAAGGAAAAGGAGGAGAGAACCAGAGGTTTGAACTCAGGATATCACTAATATCAAATCCGAACCTCCACCACTCGACTCTAAGTCCAGTGACGGGTAAAAAAGAAATTGACTCTATTACCAATTTGTCAAAAAAACCTGTCATAATTTTTTAAGTAAGTAAAAGCACTCTAACTTAAACCAAATAATCTTGGCTTTTGGAAATTAAATCAAGTTAGATTCTGGCTTGATCAATACGTAAATAAATAACTCAATAATACTTAATTTGAGGCTTCTTGAATGTGCTTGAACTGATTTTTAATTTTATATTATTTTATTTTCCTCTATCACGATGTTCAAACCTCAATTTCATCTGGTTTTAGATTTTATAGAGCTTGATTATGAGCCTTTACATCACTGGAGGCTATAGCTAATTAGTGAAATGTATATAGCTAATTTACGTATTTATATTATTATATACCAGCCCAAAACTCGCGCTACTCACGACGTTAATTAAAAATAGATATAACATTTTTGAAGCATCTTGGTATATATTGTTCAAAATTTACTATATTCTTTTGGTATAAGGTTTTTTTTAAATAATATGTATTTTAGAAATTCAAAAAGATACATCAATAAAGACATTAAAATAAAAACTGGTCAACTAAAATAAAAAGTAATCAATGAAATTGGTACAAGATCATAACCGATAGTTAAATTTATATTTATATAAAAAGTTGATAAATATCTATAATTTTATACTAATTAAACGTAAAAATGCAATTAAATAATATATATATATATATATTCTCTATTTTGCACACAAATTGAATGTATCAAAACTGTTAATATAAATAATTGTAATGTGGCTAAACTTGGTCCAAATTAGAATTTGTTGTGGGGAGTTAAGGGTTATGTGATTCCATTGAAATCTTGGTGTGTGTGGCAACTTTTGTGAGTGGGGAAATATACAAACCAATAAAAGAGCGCATGAAAGATGACAAGTAGTATGATATAGCGGGAGACTCAATAAAATATTAACTATTATCCTTACTTATTTGTCACCTTCTCTACAACTTCCTCCGCTACCATCTAGAGGTCTCAAATGAATTGGGTTGGGTTGGATCGGTCCGGCCCCAGTTCGATTAGGCCTGGGTACCATACGGGTTGGGAGATGTGAGGCTGGGCCCAGCTCAGCTCATGAACCCAGGTTTGGTGGGCTAGGCGGGGCTTTTTCGGGCCGAGCCTGTAGGGCCGATTCGGGCCAGGCCTTGGTTTTCTTTGTTTTTTTCCTTCTCTTTTTTTACTTTAAAAATTCTATTATCTTACATACTTTATATTTCATATCTAAATAATAATTAATATTTTTTTCCTTAAACTTATTCAAGTATTTATTACTTTTATATTATAAACTATAATTATATGTGTAATTATATGTGTAACCGGGCCTGTGCCGAAACTGGGTCGGGCCGGTCATGGGCTTGGGCCTGGGCTTGAGTCTAGGCTTTTATGGGCCTGGATCGGGCTATTATCATCAAGTCCAATAGGAGCCCACAAAACTATTCCTAAACTAGCCCAACCCGCCTATCACTGTTCATGGGCCGGACCGGACCAGGTTGGGCCATACATGCCCATTTGACACCTCTACTACCATACATGCCCCCCACCCCACAACCCTACCACCGTTGTCATCTTTAATCTTTTTTCGTTAACTAGTACTAGTAACTCTCATTTTTGACAAGGGGAAAATATGTGTGTGTGTGTGTGTGTGTGTGTGTGTGTGTGTGTTTTATAAACAAAAATTACTTCTTATTTATCATATTTTACATTATTTGTCAATTATTTTAATTTTAAAATATTAGAAATATATATCCATCAGTTATTTATGCATGATTTCTGGTTTTGCAAACTCAAATGATAATTACATAATGGCAAGTGAAAAAACTATTGCAGGATTTACGCTTTTACCCTTTACCAAACTAATAGCATTAAGTGTTAGGCCTTTAACATACCTCATCAAATGATGAAGATGGAAATTCAATGCTCTGTACGTACGAATAAAGCTAGAAAAGAATACCTTAAAAAATATAAGATGGCAATCCAATGCTCTGTACGACCAAATAAAGTAAAGTTAGAAAAAGTAAACCTTAAAAAGCATGTGTGTATTCGAGAGGAAATTTTTATTTGCAATCGGTTGGATATAGCCAAATCACGTAATGAGTATTTTATATTTATTATTTAATTAGTTTATAGTTTAGAAAGATTGACTAATCACATAACAAGTGTATTAATATTTGCCTCATAATTCGTTGGGTGTGAGCAAATTGAATTTGAACAAGAATTTTTCATTTTTGTGTTTGGAGAAAGATACAAATCAATAAGAAAGCACATGAAAGTCCCCTTTCCATTATTCTCGGATACATGTGCAAAGTGACAATTGAATTTTCGTAGAACCAACTTGATTCGTTAGCATATCTTCCGGTGATATTTGAAGTTTATGTTTATTTTGTGAAAATAATCAAAATTATGCAACATGAAAAAAAAAATCTTTTAGTGGAAGAACTTATACATCATCGAAATAAGCGTTTAACTAAATTTTTGCAGGAATTCTTTAAATGTTAATAAATTTGTCCAATTTTAATAATCTTAGTTAAAATTTTTATTACATCATCTTATAAATCCTGCATTCAAATTTCAAAAATATTACATGAAAAATAAAAGTTTAAAAACTTTTTAAAATTGTTTTAAATTTTAATCAAGCACACGCAAAAAGGCCTTTCTACAGCCTCTTAGGTACCAACAATTCACGGAAATAGTTAACAAAAGTTTCAATTAGTCAAAGACTCACATTGCAGACATTTATTGACTATTGACTATTTGACTATTTTCACCATCTCATGATATTGTTACCTGCTAGATTTATATAAATTAATAATTAAAGTTTATAAGACACAGTAAATAATGGGGATGGCACTATTGCGGATATATAATAAAATATTCTACATACATATGAATTCTTCCACCAATATAGAAAAAATCATTTATTAATGTTTTC